>VMDR010002230.1:0-97118 GCA_007922815.1 Macrotus californicus | reverse complement strand
TATCTGCCCTTCCATTCTAAATGAAAGCTTTGCTGGATAGAGTAATTTTGGATGTAGGTCCTTGCCTTTCATGGCTTGGAATACTTCTTGCCAGCCCCTTCTTGCCTGTAAGGTTTCTTTGGAGAAATCAGCTGACAGTCTAATGGGCACTCCATTGTAGGTTACTGTCTCCTTTTCTCTTGCTGCTTTTAAGATTTTTCTCTTTATCTTTCATCTTAGGAAATGTAATTATGATGTGCCTTGGTGTGTTCCTCCTTGGGTCCAACTTCTTTGGGACTCTCTGAGCTTCCTGGACTCCTTGGAAGTCTATTTCCTTGGCCAAAGTAGGGAAGTTCTCCTTTATTATTTGTTCAAATAAGTTTTTAATTTCTTGCTCTTCCTTTTCTCCTTCTGGCACCCCTATGATTCAGATATTGGAACGTTTCAAGACATCTGGAGGTTCCTAAGCCTCTCCTCACTTTTTTGAATTCTTGTTTCTTCATTGTGTTGTGCTTTAATGTTTCTTTCTTTCTTCTGGCCTACATCATTGATTTGAGTCCCATTTTTCTTCCTCTCACTGTTGGTTCCCTGTACGTTTTTCTTCATTTCCCTTATCGTATCCTTCATTTATTCATCTAATTTGTGACCAAATTCAACCAAGTCTGTGAGCATCCTGATTACCTGTGTTTTGAACTAGGCATCTGATAGGTTGGCTATCTCTTCGTTGCTTAGTTGTATTTTTTCTGGAGTTTTGATCTGTTCTTTAATTTGGGCCATTTTTGTTGTCTTGGCTCACCTGTTACATAGTAAGGGGTGGAGCCTTAGGTGTTCACCAGGACAGGGCGGCCACGTCACTGCGTTGTGACGCTGTTTGTGGAGGAGGGGACCGAGAGGGAACAATGGCGGTTGCTCCACTCTCTGCCGGTCTTCAGTGACCCTCCGTGCCACCCACAGTCAAATTGGGCCCTTCTGGTGCTGATTCCCGGTGGGAGGGCTTATGTATGCTCTGGGACCCTGTGGGTCTCTCCAACGAGTTCCCCTTCGAGGCTGGGAGTTTCTCCCGCTGCCACTGCTTCAGCCCCCACAGGAGTTTTCAATCAGAGGCTTTGAGGCTTTTTTTCCCTGAACAAGAACTCTGAGTTGCGGGGTCCGTCCCACTCCCCAGTTGTTCCTCCCGGTTTATCCTCACGAGGGAGTGGGACACCCGGTCCGCAGCCGCCACCTCTCCTGGCCAGCCGCGCCTTTCCTGGATCCACCAGCCACCGCCCCGCCATGCGAGTCCTCTCCGCCCCTCCTACCGGCCTGGATGTATGTTTCTTAGTTTCTTGGTTGTCGGACTTCCATACAGTTCGATTTTCTGTCAGTTCTGGTTGTTTTTTGTTCTAAAATTTGTTGTTGTCCTTCTTTTGGTTGTGCGAGGAGGCACAGTGTGTCTACCTACGCCTCCATCTTGGCCAGAAGTCTATTTTAATTTTTCTTGTGACCTGTTGTTGAACCAGGACTCACCATCTGACACCCAGTGCTCCACCTAACAAATGTTAATTTAAAAAAATCACAGCAAAGAGGTAGTTTATTTTGAGAGAATATCCTATCCTATGGCTGTCCCATACCCCAGTCTTTCCTGTGGCTGCAGTGGAGGAGGGAAAATACCGGGACCAGCGTTGCTAAGTATATAATGAAAGGAAACCCACAAGCATCAAACCAGTTAATCCTGACCCGCACCTCCACTGGAAATGCGTTAGGTTCCCCCACTCCCACCACTCTTCACGTCACAGAAAAATGTTCAGATCCACCGGAAAGTTATGAGAGTAGTGTAAAGGCTCCTGAATGCCCTTCTCCTGGATTCACCGAATGCTACCATTTTGTTACATGGGTGCGCAATAGGTAGGCAGGTAGGTAAGTAGGTAGATCATTGGAAACCAAGTTACAGGAATCATGAGACCTTACCCTTGCATACTTCTTCCCCTAAAAGTAAAAACGCTCTCCTGTTCCACAGACCCCAAAGTCATCACATTTAAGAAAATGAACAACAATTCCATAATATCTAACACCCAGTACAAGTTACGATTTCCCCGGTTGTTCTCAAGCTTGTTTAATAGCTCTTTGTTTTCTGACCCCAGACTGGGTCAAGGTCTACAAATTATACTTGGTGATTTCTCTTTAGCGTGGTTTTGTTTTTTTTAATCTGGAACAGACCCTCTACTATTTGTTTTTCATGACCTGTTTGTCTTCTGTTTTGCCTGACCCTCCCTGCACTCACATGTAAACTCCACAGGGGCAGGGATTTGGGTCCCTTTTGTTCATTGCTATAGCCTCAGCATTGAGAATGGTGCCTGGCACATAGTAAGACTTAGTAAATGTTTGCTGAATAGATGAGTGAATGAATAAGTAATACAAATATAATGAGTGTCGTGAAAGGTGATTTAGAGAATGCCAAGAAGGCTGAGAGTCTAAGCTGCTGTTTGTGAGTAACTCTGTGTTCCAGGTATACGTGCTCCGAGCTTGAGCAGCAGGCTCATTTGACATATCAAATGGGAAAATATAACTATAACAATTTAAATTAAAGTTGAGTTTAGCCCTGGCCAGATAGCTTGGTTGGTTAGAACATCATCCCCTCCTGAAATGCCAAGGTTTCGGGTTTGACCCCTGGTCAGGGCACATTCCACGATCAACCAATGAACATATAAATCAGTGGAACAACAAATTGATGTTTTGCTTGCTCTCCCTCTCTCTCTCCCCCTCTCTCCCCCTCTCTTCCTTTCTCCCTCTCTCTCAAATCAATAAATAAAAAATAAATAGGGTGTCATTAGGTGTTCACAATAGTCCAGTGTTTGACAGGCCATCGGAGGCTGTCCGATGATACAGCCTCTAACAAAACTAGGCTGTCCCGAGCCCCTGGCAGTAGAAATGTTTACCTTTATACCAAAAAGGTTGGGAGAGCGCCAAAGTCTGCATGTGGCGTGTGCCCAGGCCAGTGTCGCGGAGTTTGTGCTGTGAGACCTAAACTTCTAATGAGGTTGTCTAAGACAAGGAAACGTGTCAGTGGGGCTGTGGTGGATGCACATGTGCTAAGCGTGTCCGTGACAGGATCGAGCACGCTTCCCTTACGGAGGAGCAGAAAGTCGTGCTGAGAGTACCGAAGGCACACGCACAGAGTCTGAAAGCTAAATTTAAAGAAATGAAGCTTTCTTGAGTGGTAAAAATAATTTAAAGGCTTGTTCTGTTAAAACATCAAATACAATAAGATAGAGTCACATTGAGTTTAAAAACTACCCAGCTAAAAAACCTGATCAAGAGAAAGAGACAGATAACATGCACCTTAGCAGTAGGACTACAAGAGAGGAGACTGAGTACTGGACAGCAAGGTGCCGTGAGCATCAGGAAGCTGAGTTAGCCTGAGGTTAGTACGAAAAGAACAGGGGCCGTAAGGAGATGGTGATGGTTTTGCTCTATTTATTCATTCTTTCACTCAGCTGGCATTTATTGAGTGCCTCTTGTATGCCAAGCACTATTTTATAGATGCTTGCACATTGTCTTTTTAAATTAACCATGCGATAATAGAGAAAGAGCCACAGTTTCATTTCAGAATAAAGGAAAGTAATTGTCACAGAAATAAAACTTTCGTGTTATGTGGAGATATTTTTATTTTATTGATTGACTTAAACATTGCTCCTTTTCAGCTCATCACTCTGATTGAAGAAATAAAATTCTGAGGGGAAACAGCCTGCCTGTGGCGTGGCCAGGGCTCAGTGCAGTCATCACTGCATCTCCTTCCCGAAAGAACTTTCCCGTGATGGTTTAGCTCGGCCTTAAGAGCCTGCTGTGACACTTAAACGTCACTGAGGGGGGAAAAGGAGAGGGAGCCAGGTCAGTTTTTTAAAAGACGTAAGGGGGGAGTTTTGTTTCAGTTGCCAATATTCAACAGGGTTTCATCTATGAACTCGGTTCTCCTGTCCAACTCCAGTTTCCAAAGGTTTTTGTTTTCCTTTGCTCTCTAGTCAAAAGAAAAATACTCACATGATTGTTGGAAATACTGGAGCAGCACGTTGTTTGAGGGACTCGAAACACCCTTTTTCCTCTCCCTTCAAAGCCTTAAATGATACTTGTTTCATTGAAGCTTACAGATCATTAAAAGCGGCTCTGCCAGGCTGATGGAATGCATGTTTTAGCTTCCAGCAGAAAAAAATCTCTACCAAACTAATCTGAGTCACAAAGAATTTTTCCTTTTCTGATGTTAGTGTTTTGGGGCATTCCAGGACCTCTTCACCACCTGCCATACACAAAACTCCCATTTCTTCCGTGAACCAAAAGTGAACCTGGTGCCACCTCCAACAACGGTGGATTCCTAGTCCTTTCCAAATATGTTATTATTTACCCATTTTACTCATCGCAGAGCAGTTCCCAAGGAATAGTGCTCTGGAAAAACAGCAGTAACACCGTAGGAGAGCAGTGGTTGTATGGACATCGAGAATACCAGTGCCAGCCTGAGTTTTTCTGCATCTTCGTGGCTTCAGTTTAGAGTAACTGTGAATTGGCCAAGGCCAGTCCATCTCTAGGTTTGACCCTTGATTAAGGTAAAAAGTGCATAACAGCTAAGGATACCCTGCTTTCTGTTACTTCCAGAGAGAGGAACCTAATACAGTCAGACTAAAAAGAAAAGGAAATAACATTTGTTGAGTGCCTACAATGAGGCAAGGCACTTTTTAAAGTTCTGATCCATAATAGTATCCAATTTAACCCTTATCACAACCCTCCCGGTATTCTCATTTCTATATGATAGACGAGAAAACTGAGGCTCACAATTAATTTGTCCAAGGCCACACAATAAGCAGTAGAGAAGAGATTCTAAGTTGATTCTGTCTGAATTCAATGTTACACCTTTTCCACTACCTCTTTCTTCCTACAGTTCTCCTCGGTGGCTTTCACAAGTTATTCTCCCTCTCTCCTTGTCTTAAATAGTGGTATTTCCTAGGGTTTCACGTTTGGCTCATGACTTTTCTCACTAAACATAGTTACTGAGAAGTCTTGTCTTCTTTCGACTTTTCCTACTACCTTAGACAAGTGACTTCTAAACTACATTCTAGCCCTGAGCTCCCCCTGGACAGCAGACCCATACCTCTGGTGTCCTCATACCTCTCTACCCGTGTGTCTGATAAGTCACCTTATTTTCAACATGTCAGAAACAGAACTCTTCTCCTTCTACCCTTGCATCTGTCTGCCTGTCCTCTTGGGTTCCCCGCGTCAGTCCCAGAGTTGTAGTCTTACCATTCTGGATGCCTCCTCCCCCCACCCCACCCCGCCCCACCCCACCCCACATGCAGTCAACTGAGAAGTCTGACTGATCCGACCTTCCAAATGGCTCTTAACCCCCAGACCCGTCCTCTCGGCTCCCGTTATCACTGCCTCGGTCCTTATCTGAACCTTTGCAATCTCTCCCATCTATTTGGCTCCCCTTTCAGAGTCAAGTGATCTACCTACAAAGAAAATCCGACTATGCTGCTTTTTTTCCTTTACTTAAAGCAATTTAATGTGCCCCATCATCTCTAGAATGAAGCACCCAAGGCTTTCTGTGACCTGATCTCAGCTTCCCTCTTCAGCCTCAATCCAGCAACTCTTTGCCTTACAGTGTGCTCTTCAATCCTATTAAGTCCTAGTAGCTCCCCTCACCTCGTCTGTCCTTTCCCGTCAGGATGCCTGTGTTTAGGTGCTGTGGGTAGCATGACCGCCCCATCTTCTCACCTGGATAAACTCCCACGCAGTACTCAGCTTCTCCAGACTACCTTCCCTTGGCAGTCCTACCTCAACCCATCAAATAGACTAAATCCTGTCTGTGTATTCCTGAGCTCCCTGTCATTGGATCACCAGCGTGTTTTGAAATCACTTACCTGTTTTCCCCATTGGGCTAAGTTCTTTAATCACAGAGCCCATGCTTTATTGAGTTTTATGATCCTAGTGTCTAGTCCAAGGCCTGGTGCAGAGAGGGCTCTTAATAACTCTTTCACCTTTAATGAAGCAACAGGGTGCTGCCTCTTCAAAACAACTTTTATATCAGAGGCTTAAATCAGACCCTTCTCTATGTAAATCAGATTGGACAACTATTGAAACACAAGGATATCGACCACAAAAACAAGGCAAAACAGAAACCAGCTCTATCAAAGATAGACAAAGGACTTGAATAGACAGCTCTCCAAAGAAGATACACAAATGACCATAAGCTATGAATGAAATGAAAAGATGCTCCACATCCCTAATCATTAGAGACATGCAAATGAAAACTACCCTGAGATAACAGCTCACACCCATTAAGATGGCTACTGTGAAAAAAATAATTGCAAGTGCTGGCAAGGATGTCGAGAAACTGGAGCCCTCGTGCACTGTTGGTGGGAATGTGAAAGGGGGCACCTTCCATGGAAAACAGTATGCTGGTTCCTCAGAAAAGTACCTGTAGAATTGCAGTATAATTCAACAGTTTCACCTCTGGGTGTACATCCAAAAGAATTGAAAGCAGGATCTCAGTGAGGTATTTGTACACCCATATTCATAGCAGCATTATTCACAGTAAATGTGGAAGCAACCCAAGTGTCTATCGACAAATCAATGGATAAGCTGATTGTGGTACAAACATATGATGGAATATTATCAGCCTTAAGGAGGAAAGGAAAGTCTAACACGCTACAACATGAACTTGAAGATGACATGCTGAGTGAAACATGCCAGTCACACAAAGACAAATACTGTGTGATGCCATTTATATGCGGTACGTAGAGTAGTCAAAATCGTAAAAACAGAAAGGAGAAGGTGGTTGCCAGGGGCTTGGGGGAGGGGGGAGGGGGAGGTTGTCGTTGAATGGGCCCAGAATTTCAGACGGCGAGATGAGGAGAGCTCCGGAGATGGATGGCGGTGGTGGTCTCCTGACGATGTGAATGGACTTAGTACCACTGGACTGCACGCTTAAGAGTGGTAAAGATGCTACATTTTGTTGTACGTATTTTACCACAATGAAAAAATTGAACGAACAAAAGAAAACACAGGCCAGGGGAAGAAGTCTAAAGGTTAGTGAGCTTCTTGAGTTGGCAACACTGTACTCCAGTAGAGACGGCATCCAGCTGTCTCTTCGTGACCCTGCCGGAGGACCAGGACTTCCCGCGCAGTGATCTAGGGCAGGGCCGGAGGATCTGCACCTTCACACGCATCCAAATGACCCTGGTGAACAGACAGATTTGGGGAACTACCTAGGCTCCATTATTGTAAAGCAATGGTTGAAGGACCCTTTATCAGGATATTTTAAAAATAAGATTATTTTTTATTGTGAAAAGTATACATCATAAATTTACCATTGACGTGTGTGATTAAGCAGCATTAAGTACATCCACAGTGTAGCGCAGCCATCGTCCCTCTGCGTGTCCTGAACTTTTTCGTCACCTGAGACTGGACCTCTGTACCCTGTTAAACGATAACTCCCCGCCTCTCCCCGCTCCACCGCAGCCTTGGGAACCTCTATCTGCTCTCCGTCTCTGTGAACTTGCCTATTCCAGGTATCTCATAAACGTGGGCAGATAATTGATTTTTAATGAAAGTTTAATTGCTTTCTTGCTCGGAGGCGCAAGTCTGGGTGAAGGGGAGCAATCAGTAATTGGGTGCCTTGACATGATAAGCCAAGGTCAAATTCGATTTCCTGGTTTATCTCAAGCAATAGGAAATTGTATTTGTAAACTTTGGTTTCATGGAAATGTAAAGATTCCTTTCATCCTAATTATTTTTATCATGACCTATGTGTTCCTTGTAAAGCCTCTATTCATTCAAAATAGTCGCTGATTAGTTGACAATATTCATTCTGATTTTCTCATAAAAAATAAGCATCTGTTTTATGTGCGTATAAAGGTTGTCTTTATTCTTTTTTAATGCTTTTTTATTTTTCACTTGCAGTTGACATAAAATGTTAGATTAGTTTTGGATGTACAACGCAGTGATTAAACATTTATATAACTTACCAAATGGTCACCTGCTAGGTAGGTAACTCCAGTACCCATCCGACACCAGACGTGGTTGTTACATTTTGACCACGCTCCCTGTGCTGTGCTTTACATGCCTGTGACTATTTCTGTAAATGGCAATTTGTACACAATAAGCATCTTTTTAAAAAAATCTCTTCTCAGTTATATCACTCTAAGGATTTTCTGTAATATCAAGGCCTACCAGAAGAAAATAAGAAGGTTATTAAAATGGTTTCAAAATTCAAACACAGAGGAGTTAAGGCTTTATAGTGTCTTTTTATAAAAAGCATCTACTTCAAGCCATCACAAACTTGAAATTTCAACCCATCCTGCCCACAATATTTAACACTTGATACAGCCCTTTGGGCTTCTTCTGGATGCCCCAATGAAGCGAGGAGCTTCTTCAGTGCCCAGCGCACTACTCTGGGGAAAAAGGCTCTTCATCTGATCTAGAGCAGGGCTTCAGACATCTGTGCCAGAGGCCAGGAAAGACCCACCTGGGACACAGAGCAAAGAAAATGACTGTTGTGTTTATTTTAACCATATGCCTCAAACTTTCAGGCCAACAGTCTGTGACATACTCACCACCTTTATTGCCTGACAGTGTAAGTCTAACAACCCTTTGGTAATACAGTGCGACAGCGTGTAATCATGTTGTACGAAACTATGGAGCCTGCCCTACTCGTGCACTTAACCTTGCGTTGTAAAATTGTTTTTGATATCTGTTTCTCTCAGGTTCGACCTCTGTATTGTGATAAACCATTGGTCTAGTAGGTCTTCCTTTAAAAAAAAGAAAAAAAGTATTGAAGCTTCTAATTCTCAAACCTCTAAGGGCTCTTCTGATAACCTATATCAGTCACTGTTTGAAATTGATTCTGATATTCTACAACTGTTTGTCACCCGCCTTCTTTGTAAGTTTCAATGAATTATTTATCTTAAAAATGTAACTTTCCGTACCACTGTTCATTGAGCATAAAAGCAGGGTAATAATACCACCTGTAGAAAAAAAAGATCAGTGAGTCAGAACTGTTTCCATATTTATATCTGGATGGAAAAATGCCTCCTACTCTTCCTTCTGAATTTTCCCTTTTGGATCCTGAGCCAGATAGAGAGAATTGCTCTTCTTGGCAGCATCCATGTCTGTCAGGAGGAAGTGGCAGAACACAGCCTTTACCTGTGTACTTGGGGGGTCTGGCTCCCCAGAGAACCCCCGGAGTCCCCGGCGCGCGCAGCCTCCTTGGGAAGTTCCTTTCCTAAAACTATTCAGACTTAAATCAATATGCGGAGGAGACATCCTTCCTATTAAAAGCTTATTTTTACTCCCACAGTGGTGGGGAAGGTGGTGAAGGGGAAATGGGAACTGCACATAATATTGGCAAAAATGTTTTGAGTACCTCAGATAAAAATGTTTGATAAGTACAATCTTAGTTTTATTGCCCTATTATACTGCTCAGTGGAGAATGTGTTTTCTTTGGTCACATGCCAGTGAAAAAGATTAGGCTTTTCCTGAATCTAGGATTGTTTCTTTTACTAGTTATGTTGGTAGAATAAGAGGGGCAGATGCTGCTGAAATGAACAAGTCAAGATTGGAGCTCGCTGACACTCACTTCCACTCACTCTCCAGTTCCCTGACAGATGCTGCAGCCCACGCGAGCAAGGCTTTGGTGGGGCTGTCTCTCTCCTCCCTGTATCCAAGCTGGAGTATTTTCAGTTTGGTTCCTTTGCTCTGATGTCCAAGACTTTAAAGGGTTAGCCCCCACCCCCATTTGTCTCTGTTTTGTGGCATCCAGGAGGAAATGGTCTTTCGTTTAAACGACTCTTCTGCAATGAAGAGTCCCTTTTTCAGTTTCCATACCTTGAATATTCTAGTTTTTATTTTAGTCCAGAATAGTTATAGTTTCATTTTCTTTGAGGCTGTGTCAAGTTTTATTTCTTTTTTCCTCTCTCAAATTTGTTCCTGGTTTACAGCAAAAGAGGCCACTAGCGTAATAGTTCTGTATCAGGAGCCAGTTGAGCTTAATGTAGATAGTACTTAGACCTTTCCTTAATGTGTTTATGTTGATCTAGGGTGTATGTTTTGGCTCTGGGAATTCTGAATTCAAGTTAAAGCCTTTAACCCGTCATTAGCTCATCTCCATCTCTCCAAACAAAAAGGAAACAAACTTTGATTGCACTTGTAAAGGACTAAGGTCACACATGGGGGCAAATTTATTGCAGGTGATGTATTTCAGTGTCATGCTGAGTTCCTAAGCAGTATTGCGGAATGTCCTTCCCGGAAGTTCTTTGTTTTGTTTTTCATAGGTAGAGTCTGGCTGTGAGGAATGAATTACATACACATCGGTTTAAAAGCATGAGATGGACAAGTTATCTCTTGAAGTCACTTACTCTTTAGAACAAATAAGTTGTATTTTGTTCTGAGGGAATTTTAACACCAGCTTCATTGGGAGAATTAAATGAGCCCAAGGCTAGTCTACTGAGAAGAGTCCTCTTAGTATTTTTTAGTGAGTTTGCCAACCTCTAATTCCCACTCACAGTAACTTTCAAATGCGGGTAGTTTAAGATGTGGTCAGTTTCCTTGACTGCTAAATAAAATATGAATTTCTCATGTTTTGTGGGAGATTTTACTTTGGCGTTTGCATCTTCTGAGGAGAAAATTATCATTTAATGTGTCCCATCTGAACCCTATAAAACGGGGGTATTCACCTTACAAAGGAAACCATTTGTGTACCTCCCTGTGTGGTATACTGTGCTGCCTAAGCCATTTGCTTGTGGAACAGTGACCTTTAGGACAATGGCCTGGTTCTCTTCCTCTCTCCTTATCAGTTCTTGCTTGTGAGCGGCTGCCTTTGCTCTTGTGTGGTTAGATGGAGAAAAGGGGTTGGTGGAGGCAGAACAACCTTTATAAACTTTTTTCTAGCAGGAGACCAGGGTCCTAGATTAAAGTAGATCTAGGAGACATAAGGCCCAGAAATCCTCAGAGTGACCTGGTATGACAGATGAGATTTTTATATGAAAAAACGTCAGTCTCTGTGACCTCAATTACGCTACCTAATCTCTCAATGTCATTATTTCTCTGCTTGTTAAAGGGGAATAGCAATACCAATCATTATCTTCCTCTGGAGTTTGGGAGAAATTTAATGAGATAACGAACTTAATTCTACTCTTACAGGGGAATATATTGTTGACTTTTAAGAGAGGGAACTCTTTGGGGGTCCCTAAGGGACCTGACAATCTATTACCTCTTCCAGCACTAAAATAGAACTATTGTAAAAAGCTAACCCACAGCCAAAAAGTAAGCCATTAATTCTGTGGGTAGATCAGGTGCAGTGTGAAAGCAAGGGTCTTGATCTCTTCTTGGGAAGAACTGTCACTAGATAGGCACAAGGATGTCTTTCTTTTCTCTTCTTTTCTTTTCTTTCAAACCAGAACAGGGATGTAATTGTGTTTGATGGTTTACTTTGGGAGAATGTTAGGTTCAATCCTAGAACACATTAAATCAGTTGATATACTTTTTAAAAATCTCTAGAACATGCATTCTTTTTTTAAAAAAAATATTTTATTTATTTATTTTTAGAGAGGGGAAGGGAGGGAAAAGGAGATGGAGAGAAACATCAATGTGTGGTTGCTTCTCACATGCCCCCCACTGGGGACCTGGCCCACAACCCAGGCATGTGCCCTGACTGGGAATCAAACTGGCAACCCTTTGGTTCTCAGGCTGGCACTCAATCCACTGAGCCACAGCAGCCAGGGCTAGAACATGCATTCTAAATGGGAGCAATATTGCCCTCCAAGGGAGCAAATATTGGTTCTTTGAGAGGCAAAAAAAAAAATTGGATATTACAGTGGTTTGTGGCCCTCCAGTCCAACACACACACACACACACACACACACACACACACACACACACACACACACACAGTATGTATATGGTATATGGCATTAACATTTCATGGAGGTGGGCACTTGGAGAAAATGTATAAAAGGATGGGGCAGAGGCAATAAATAAAGGGAAAAAATGGTTGAGAAACACTGCTGTAGTCTAGGATGAGAACATGGTTGTCAGTTGGTCTTCCAGACACGTTTGTCCCTAAGCAGAGGCGAGCTGCAGATGGTCGGGCCTAACGCACGTTGCTATTGATTCCTTCAGTCCAACAGGAACTGAGTTCATAGAAAACTTGAAAGAGATGAAATCGTACCCTAAGGGATGATGATTTCAGACAGACAACTCAAACATAAAATCTACCCGTTAGAACCAATACTTTGTACTTATATAAATGTGGTTAAATCTTTAAGGTAAAAGATTCCTTTTTTCTTCTGCCTATTTAGCCTTACAGAAAGGCACATCAAGGGTAGGCATGATCTTCAAAGTACTTCACAGAAAAAGCCAGATTGGGAGAAAGGAGAGGGTGTGGACCCCGCAGGCAGGAAAGGAATAATTATCTAAATAGTAGTATAAAGTGCAAAGCAGCAAAGACAGAAAATACAGTGGGAATTGGCATTTAAGTACGTAAGAAATTATATTTTATTTTTAAAAATTTTGAATCCTCACCCAAGGTTATGTTTATTAATTTTAGAGAGAGGAAGGGAGAGAGAGAAAAACATCAGTCATTTGCCTCTCACACACACCCCAACCAAGGACCAACCTGCAGCTAGGTGTGTGCCCTGACCAGGGATTGAACCCACAACCTTCTGGTGCACGGGACGACATTCCAACCAACTGAGCCACCTGGCCAGGGCATGTAAGAAATTTTAAGTTTGATGTTGCTCCTGTTCTTAATAAACCTTTATATATTCAAAGAATTTGTCTTTCATCTTCCTCATGTCTTATATAGTTTTTTCATACTTTTTGAATGGATGGGATGACCCAAAATTGACTTTCTATGTACTATGAAATTTGGAAGAGGCTCTATATTCTGTTAGGCTCAGAAGCTCTGACATATTAGAATGGCCATATTTTAAATATATATTTTTTCCCTTGGTCTCTGGCTCTCTGTTGCTTAATCATCCTGTTCTTTGATATTCATACCTATAACTTGGAAGAAAGAGAAACAGTGATTTTTTTTCCCTCTCTGCTTATCCACTTCATACTGATGCTCTGAACAATGAGTACTTCTTATCCAAGCCAAGCATTTGCTAAAAATTAGTTGCTGTGGGCATTTAACTGCCTTACAGAAGTCTACCGCAGTGCCTTGGCTGGGTGGCTCGGTTGGTTGGATCATTGTTCCATGTGGCAAAGGGTTGTGGGTTCAATCCCTGGTCAGGGCATATACCTAGGTCATACGTTCGATCTCCAGTTGGGCTCATACAGAAGGCAACTGATCTGCTGTTTCTGTCTCATATCGATGTTTCTGTCCCACATCAATGTTCCTTTCTCTCTCCTCCTTCTTACCCCCCACCCCACCGCCCTTCCTGTCTCTCTAAAGTCAATGAGCGTGTCCTTGGGTGAGGGTTAAAAAAAAGAAAACCCAGTTCCCTGTTTATTGATTTCTTAAGATCATAGAAGAAAATGAAATGGATTGGAGAGAGGCCTTCAAGCCTTCTGATACCCATGGGCCCACTCGTCTCCACCCCCACCCCCAATTCCAAAATCTAACATGTCCCCTTCATCGTTCCTCAGATCCCCCGCCCTTCAGCTTGTTACCCGCTGGGTGGGCATAACCAAATCTTAGTCACACCGTGGCCCCAGCAGCTGGGCTTCTCTCTCCCCATCACATTGCAGACATTCTTTTCACATCATTTTGTCCCCTCTGCTGCATTCCCTCCACTTGGCTTCATTCCCTCTGTGCAACCTTCTGTTTTAAGGGACAGGAGTTTGCCAAGGAGATGTTGGCAGAGAGGGCCCAGTGCTCTCCTTTCTGTCTGAAGAGCCCAGTGTCACTCATTAGCATATGAGAAGAATGGTTGTAAATAAACATCAAATGAGGTTAAGGAGCTGCAGCTCATCAATATTAATGAAGTTCACCTCACAGCCTTGGAGTGAGGTGCTGAAGGGTCTGGTCACAAGAAGCAGTTTCATAAGAGCCCCCAGGCTACAGGGCAGGAAGGGTTAGATTCAGGCTTCAGGTGGACGTTTGTCATCTCACCACCCGGGGACGCTGAGGAGAAAGGCTGTCGGATCCCAGAGCTGTGCTTGCAGGCCCCCCTGTGCTCAGATTGCATCTGGTTGTCTAAACAGGTGGGAGGCCAGAGGAAGAGGGCTGTGCCTCCTAAGCCAGCGTCTGGGGTGGGAAAGCTCCAGGTCAGCCCGCAGGTCCCAAATCAAAAATGAGGTCCCAGAGTACTAGGCTTTGATCTCTCATTGCCCCTTTCATCGGTAACCCCATGGAACTCAAACTCTTGTTCCAGTGCACTGATGGAAGATCTGGAGGCTTTCTAACCCCAGCCTAATAAAGGGATGAAGAAGCTCCATTTCATGTAGTTCGTGTGCCAACTGCCAGTCTGGCCGCTCCACAGAGCCATTCGATTCTGGGGCCCTTCTTCAGAAGATTCAAAGAGTAGCAAGTACGGCTGTCACTTGTCAAGCACTTACTTTGTCCCCAGAACACATGAAATATTGTTGATGGTACAGGCTCCTCACACTAATCCTGTGAGGCTGGCCCACGGGCAGGGAAAGTGAAGCTCCCGGATTTCATGTAACCTGTCTGAGATCACACGTGTACCAGGTAACATCTAGACTAACTTAGAGGCCCATGCTCTTAATCACCACATGCTGTGGCGTCTCAGTCAGTCACGTCTCTTTTCTAAGATGGGTGCCCTTTCTTTTCCAGCTGAAGAGACCAAACATAAAGTACTTCTCCAAGAGTAAAACCAGAGGACTTTAGAATTAATTTTGTAGCCCTGGCTGGTGTGGCTCAGTGGACTGAGTGCCATCCTGCAAACTGAAGGTCACTGGTTTGATTCCCAGTCAGGGCCCATGCCTGGTTGTCGGCCAGGTCCCCAGTAGGGGACGTGTGAGAGACAACCACACATTGATGTTTCTCTCCCTCTCTTTCTCCCTCCCTTCCCCGCTCTCTGAAAATAATAAATGAATTCTTTAAAAAAAAAAAGAATTAAAAAAAAAATCAAATCCCCTCTATGAAACCGTTTTTACAAAGGAAACTTTCACTGGATGTGTTTTTCTTTGTATATAAACTTGGGGCAATGGTATATGTGCTTTGAGAGGGTGTGTGTTAGGCAGCAATGATACTGATTTATACACCTTATCGGGCCACTTTCTTTTATGATGAAGCCCACACGTTGCGCGAGATCAAGGACTAGGGAACACAAAGAGGCCGCCCGGCTCTCACGGCCAGTTGGCTGATGGGAGTCTATGATCCTAGCCTCAATTACACTGTTTCAACAACTGAACCCTGGTTTATTGCCTGAAGTTCATACTATCAGCTTCTTTATCTATGATTTCCTTAGGGGCAGGAAGGAGAACCTGATGCTTCATCAAATGGTTGTTATCACAAAAGCTACACCTGATTGTTTTTAAAGAGCAACTCTTAGTAAAAGAATCTTTCCTCTCCTTTCCTCCTTGCAAACTCAGGGACCGTACTTGGTAATTTTTACTTAGGCAGAACGCCCAGGAATGTTTCAACAGAATGGCACCCAAAGCCCACCCATGCAGGAGCCCTTCCTGCCACCAAGGTAACCAAGACTGGGAAGCAATTGAAACTGGGCCTTCCTTTCCCAGGCCTGTGGCTGTCAACTTGGCTCAGACAGAAGCAGACTGATGACTTTGTCTCCTCACCCAGTCACACTACCACACAGTTCTCATTTGAGCCTGATGTCACATGGTTATGCTGCCTATGGCCAAACAAGGATGCGCTGTTTCCAGTTCTTTGCACCCTGGGTTTGGTCTGGGCATTCTTAGCTGAAACCCTCAGGGCCCCCAAACGCTGAAGCTTTTCCAGGGGAAATGGCGTGCAGTGGTGGAGAGGAGGCGCGGGGCTGTGCAGCGAAGCAGCGGACGGTGTGCAGTCGGGATGGTCGCGAGAGCCAAGGGGTTAGTTCATTGCTGCTTTGTACACTCGGGCACAGCAGAAAACTCAGATTAATAGGCTGTTTATTCTTCAGCATGTTCCTTGAATCAAAGGCTCTGGATGGTGCTATTAAAGGGTGTTTGTGAAAGCACCCTGGAACACTCCTCCTGGGCTCCGCTCACTGAAGAGGAACGATTGAGTCCTTTCATTTCCTGGGCAGCATCCCTCATGCTCATTGCTCACTGCCGTACAAAGGTCCACAGGACCTTTGTTAGAGACAGAATCTTTTGTTCGGTCTTTGTGAGGTTCCATTACCTACCGCACCTTGGTCTCTTGGAATCTAGTTATTTAATGTTCTCGTCTTTGTGCTCCCTGAACCTGATGAAAACAGTCTGCTCCACCCCAGTTGTTTTTTTTTTTGGCGGGGGGTGGGGGGGTGGGGGGGGGAGGTTTTTTGGTTTTGTTTTCTTTTTGTTGGCTCTGTTGGGCACTAGTTCTCTGGGCAGTATTGTCGTCTATTTTTTTCCATGACTGTTTAAAGGACTTTCGCTGGGAGGGAAACATCCATCCACCTGAACCCTATTCTGGGAAGCAAATGAAGTTTTTTGGCTGTTAGAAGATTCCCCTGAAACGTAGTGAAGTGTCTCCAAACCCTATCACCGAAGTCCATTGAGCTATGACAGCACCACTTCCTCTCCCACTCCCACCCACTGCAGTAGAAATTTGCGTTGGAGAAGGTCAGAAATTTATGAGGAAACAGCTTCTCCACTCCCCCTCCAACTCCTCTTCAGCGGCAGCACGCTGTCCCGTGAGTATTCACTGTACTCTGTTCCCTCTGGCAGTTACACTTTTCCTGTGGCCTGGAAAATATTGTATTTCAGGCCTTCCCCAAGTTGTGTGTGCGTGCATGCACACACCCCACAACCGCACTCCTCTTGGGTGTGCCTTTAACACAGAGGCACCCAGTTTATTGCAGGGCACTGGAAGCTCGCTACAGACAGTGCGCACACTCACGCGTTATGGTGCCCGCACATATCAGACAAATGCAGTACAAATCGTAAGCAGTAGTTTTGAATCTGGCACAACCCTTAATTACCACAGCCAGAGGCCAGAAAATGAAATTGAGGTCATATATCTGGGGTTAGAACTCTAGAAACCATCTGTCATCCCAGAGCCCAAGGATCCCCCAGAGAGGTGCACCTTGGAGCAGTGGGAGTCCTCTCATCCAGAAGATGCTGTCCCCTCACGTCCCCACAAAAGCAGCACAGCTGTGTGGATGAGGGCTATTTGCCGTATATACACTCAGACCAAGATATATATACACACCCTGGCGTTTCGCCTGGTTCCTTCCGTGAAGTCCATCTGTTTATCCAGTTCCAAATCCCAGCAGGCAGTCACCAAAAAGTAAATAGTGAGAAGGGACAGGGTTTTTTTCTTTCTTTCCAGATAAACATGTTCCAATGAACAAAACAGATTTTACAAACACATTCCATCTAGTAAATCTTACCTACCAGCTGTGTGAGAAGGGCTTGGAGGAGCGAAGGATGAGGCGTTGGCGGGGGGTGGGGGGGGTGGCGGGTGCTGTGTCTGAGGACTTGATTAGGAGAATTGGAGCATTCAGAGATCCACGAGGCTTGGGCAGTTCAGTACTAACCACTTCTTGTTAGATGGAAATCAGCTTCTTTCCTTCACTCTACCCACCTCGTCCCAAACCTGGGCCCTGTGGCCAGCTTGCCAAAGATAAAAAATCTGGCTGCAGATATCAGCTGCTCCAGTGGTACGGCCTGTGCTCCGGAGTGCGCCCTCCTTCCCCACTGACCCTGCTGTCTTCCACTCCCTGTAACGGTCCTCTGGAGTCAGACAGTGGAATACTGCGCTGGGGCCCGTGCACCCGTCTCTGCCTCACCCCTCTGGCTGAGACAGTGAAGGACTGAGCGTAGATGAAGACTGTGGATTCTGCAGATAAGGGACAAACACAAGAAATTGACCTTATGCCTCAGAGGTGGCTGGATATTTGTGTGTGTCTGATTCGATGTCATATGGGCTCACTGTACCATTCAGGAGTTGTTTTTAAAAAATGTTCTCCTCACTCCTCATTTGCGGGTCAGATGCTTTGGATAACCCTGTGGAATTCTCTCTGCTGGACTGCTGGTTGCTGCCAGACAGAGTGCTAAACCCTGTCAGTTGGTGGCTCTCAGTGATGATGTGTGAAACAATGCTGCGATCTGGACATCCTGCGCTCATTCACACGGACCACTGCGCCAGTTAACCATAGTAGTGACATGCGGCAGCAAGGGCGGGGAGCAGTTTCCTCGGCCCTCGCCTTGTCCTCACTCTGGGCTCCCACCTGCCCCAGTGCCAGTGTGTGTCTCCAGTAATCGGTAAGCCTTGGAATTCTGTTTTGTTCAATATTGTGCCTTTCCCAGGCCTCGTAGCACGATTTCTTTAACAGCTTGTGACATGCCAGAGACAGAGAAAGAGCATTTATGTGCAGAATAGGGAAGTGGGAAGCAAAGCACTCCGCTGCTGGTTCCCATCTCCAGTCTTTGCATTCGCTGGCCTCTCTTTCCCCAGAGTGCACGCCTGGCTCCTCATCTGGTCAGGTCTCAGCTCAGATGACACCTCCTAGAGGCTATCCTTGACCACCCCACCTAATGTCCCCCCTCAGTCACTCCACGTCACACCACCCTGCTTTACTTATGTCATTTCCTTGTTGCTTTCTACAAGTATTTTGTGTGTTTGTCTGCTTGTTTATCTCCCACACACTGGAATGTGAGATCCATAAAAATAGGGATTTTTGTCTCTCATCCACTGCTATTTCTGCAGAACCTATCACTGAATAGGTAGGTAGGGATGTAGCAATTAAGAACTTCCAAAGCAAATGCATGGTTACTATCAGGAGGTGGTAAAGGCAGACAGACAAATAGTGTGAAGAATGGAATAAAAATGCCAGGTTTCTCATTCGTTTTCATAATGGTTTGAATTACAGATTGAAAGTGTTGGGTAAGAGGTCACATAAATCGAGTAGCTCTTAGTTTCTTCTGATTCAGATCAAACTGCTCCCTGTTGAGTAGGGTAAGTCGGGGTCATGGAGACCAAGTGCCACGCTCTTTCTTGCCAAACTCGCATCGTTGAGGCCACAAAAGATGCCCACTTCCCGATTTCCCCTGGACAGTGCCTAGCTCTGCTTCCCCTGGGGCAGGCGCCCGAGGAAACTGGCGCAACAGTTTAGAACAGTGGAAAGCCCCGCCTGGGCATCTCCATCCTGCCTTTGCTACGTTCTTGCCCGCTTCTGGTTCCCAAAGAGACCGCGTTCCTCTCCAAAGCTCAGGGGCCCTGCAGCACTTGCTGCTATGGGGGTCGTGCCTTAGCTTTGACCTACCCGTGTGACACAGTCTGACCCAGAGAACTTAAACCCTGTTAGCCTAGCAAGCACATGACACACATCTCCTCAGAAGTCCTTCACCCAAATGAGAAGTATTCACTTCTCAGAAGTTATCCTTTGTCTTGTTGGGGCAAGCTCAGTGCCTAGTGTCGAGAGAGAGATATTAAAGATTAAAGAGCCTCCACCAGGAAGGGGATAGTTTTGCCTGAATCTCTTAATTTGTTTTTCCTCCGTACAAGTGCATTCATGTTGCTGGGCTCCCTGGCTTACTCCTGGCAGTTTTCAGTTATTATTCTCATGACTTTGTGGTCTCATTGATATTAGAATGTGTTTCAACAGCTGGAGGTGACGCTTCCATGCTCCACTGCTTTTCTCTTACGTTGCTAATGACTCTTCTGTTGGTTTCACCCTTCAGCCAAGCCCACCCCAGCCACACCCAACTCTTGCCCTGTCTTTTATTGATGCTGTGTTGACTTTGTGTGTCTCTGTTAGTTCAGTTTTCTGAGCACCTGCAGAGAATTAGCCATCTCTGCTTGCTGCTGGGAATCGCCCAGGCCTTTGATCTATTTGATTTCCGTACTGTTGGAAATGTTGAAGGACTCTATAACCTCCCTGACGTACATAAAAGGTTCTGTAGTTTCTGCAGCCTGACCTTCCAGACTCGCTCTGCTTAGGGACTAGAAGATATTAATACACGTAACAGATGGCGATGCCATCCAGTAAGTGTTTCCTATGTATCATATACCGTTCTAAGTACTTACCACGACTATGCCATTTAACTCTTACTTGTAGGCCTGAAAGACCGTACGTGAGTTGACCCCAGTTATTCCTCTAACCTCATCTCTCACCTTGCTCTCTTAGCTCCAGCTCTACTATTTCTAGGCCGTCCTGCTGGCCCAATAGGCATACTCCCTCCTTTAGGCCTTGCAGTGGCTGTTCCCTCTGCCTGGAACGCTCTTCCGCAGACATCTGCCTAGGTTACTTCTGTACCTCCTTCAAACCTTTACTTAGTGTTACCTTCTCCATGAAACCTACCTGAACTGTTCTCTATAAAATCGTACCACCACTGTTACCTCACACTCCCTCTCCAACTTGCTCCGGTCTATTTTTTCTTACTATATATACTATTTTAACTTACTACCTAGTTTACTTGTTTATTTTGTTTATATTTTGTTTATCAGTTATCATCTGTCTTCTCCAACATAAAGTAAGCTTCGTGAGGCCAAGAAGCTTGTCTGGTTCCTAATGTATCCTAAGCACCTAAAAATAACAATGCATCAGTGATTATGGAGGACCTGCTATGCTCCATACTTATTGATGCGTGAATGAACTTTGCCTCTTCCAAAACCGTATGAGGTAGGTGTTTCTGGTAGCTCCACTTTAAGGATGATGGAATTTAAGACTGAAGAATTTAAGTAACTATCTTGCCCCAGACCATTCTGCTCATAAGTAGTGGATCTGGAATCTGAACTCAACATGGACTAACTCCAAAGAATGTGCTCTCAAGCACTAATTAATAGTTCTCAAACTGTAGTATACCCAAGAGTCACCTGAGATATTTGTTTAAATGTAGGTTCGTACACTGTAACCCTGAGGATTCTGATTCTGATTCCAAAGGTCTGGAGCACAGATGATCCGTGAATCATAATTGGCTACATTGGGATATGCTACATTGCCTTTAAGGTTTGGGATCTACATAAGGGGGAACAGAGATACGTCCATTGAACATTTGTGGGTGCCTACCATGTACCAGTCCTGTGACCTATAAAAGCAAGTGAAGTGGATCCTTACTCTCAAGACTCAGGCTGTTGGTGGTGATGGAGCAAACAGATACATAATCGCAGACTGTCAGTAAGTCATGGTATACTTGAAAGCACGTGCTTTGGATGCAGGCGGAGCCATGGTTTAAACCCTAAATGTGCTGCCTGCTAGTTATGCAACTGGGAAGATGGCGTGCCCTCCCTGTGTCTGCCAGCAAAATTAGACTAATATTTACCCAATAGGACTCTTATACGGGATTAAATGAGGTAATGGGCGTTTAGCACTCAGGTAATGGGTGTAAGCTACCTACTCAGGAAGGTAGCTTAAAAACAGATAACCAGCACCAGGAGGCTGTGTATAAGGAAAATAAGTGAGTAGTTGAGAGAGAGAAAATAACAGAAAAACTCAGAAGAAGAGTTTTACAGTTTCACAGCCTATTTTATAATTAAAGTTTGGGAACCAATTTTTTTGTGGTTGTTGCTCTTAATATAATTTACATGGAAATATTTTCAAAATACATTTAAATATAACGCCCTTCCCTACATTCTTAAGTATAACTCATATTGGAATCTAAGTATCAGCTTTGTAAACATAATTTTCTTCGTGCTGAAGAGCTCCGTTGTCTTCAGAGCCTGTTGCAGTGCACCCTAAATGCACCTAGATTGGATTTCAGATATTTTTCCTGCTCCTCTGTCTCTATCACACCATCAATGTCCAATTTCTCACTGCTGTGCTTGCGTCTGCCTTGTATAGTTCCTTTTCCTCTCCCAGTTTACTCGGTCTGGCCTGTATTGGGCTTAAAACTAGATAGCTAAGTGTACCAAAACTGTGAGTATAATCAGAGCTTTTCTCGGAAGCCTGAAGCTAACCACATAAGCTTTAGTTGTGAACTTGGTGACATCTGTTTTGCCTCCTTAGAGACTTACTGGTATTTAAGTATTTGAGCTTGCCTATCAGTTTAGTTTTAAACACATTAAGTGTTATTGTGTAGGGTACAGACACCTGGAGAAGTCACCTTCATTGTTCTTAGCACTGGAAGTTAGTCCGATTTGTGGCCCCACAACTTCAAAGAGCCTTGGGAGTCACAGGAGTGTAAATCCGGACTTCTGCTGTCAAGCAGATGATTGTTATCCTCATTTTACAGATGAGAAGAAACTAAGGCCTAAAGAGTAAATAGCTTGGCCCTGGCTGGTGTGGTTCAGTGGTTGAGCATCGTCCTGCAAACCAAAAGGTCGCTGGTCTGACTCCCAGTCAGGGCACAGGCCTGGATTGCAGGCCAGGTTCTTGGCTGGGCATGCGAGAGGCAACGGATTGATGTGTCCCTCACACATCGATGTTTCTCTCCCTCTCGTTCTCCCTCCCTTCTCTTCTCCCTAAAGATAAATAAAATCTTTGGGGGGGAAAAAGAAAGCGTAAACAGCTTGATCAAGTGAGGTAGTCCGGCAGAGCCAAGGCAGGGTTCCAGATCTCCGGAGCCTTCCCTTCTGCTCAGCCACACTTTCCCTAGGAGGACAGAAAATGGCCTTAGTCTGTGGAAAGGAAGGACAGCCATCAATAAATACGATGAAAGATTAAACAAGTGAAATCTGATTGGCATTATAAATAATCCGTTTTAGCCCTGACTTTGACAGGTGGTTTTCCTCCCACCCCGGCTGTCACTGGAAAGGATGTGTAACCTTATTATGTGCCCCCCGTGAGCCTGAACTGTGAGATCACTGGAGCAGGGACCAAGGGCCACTATAATAAGATCCAGAAGCATCTAAAGGATTATAAAAGATGGTTATCGGTTTTGCACCCTCTCTTCATCCTGTGTCCAAGGTGATTTAGAGGGGGAGACAGAGCCACTAAGAGTGAAGGACATGGAAATAGGTTTCTGAAGGAAGGTACAGAGCTGACAATTTCACTGAGGGGTGGCTTTCTTTCCTCCTTCCCTTCCTTCCTTTAACAGCTTTATTGAGATACAATGTTCATACCATAAATCTGGGTAGCTTTTTATGAAATGAATTTTATTCTTCTAATTGCAAAGAAACACAAAGCTCCCATAATCCGCAAATCCAGAGTTAACCACCATTATTAACACTTTGGTGTAGTCCATTCTTTTTCCTGTGTAAATTTATTTTTTTTTCTTAAAGAGAAACTATGGGATCATACTTTATACAACAGAGGGTTTTTTGCTCTTTCTTTAATATCATAAACTCATCCGGTTATTTCTTTTCATCTTAAACTCGTTTGTGCAGATGAATGAAATCTTTATGGTAAACGCTTGCAGAGGGAGACTCGACATCTGAGGTGGAAAATTCAGATGCCTGCCGCAACAGCCAGACAGGTGATGTCAGAAAGAAGCTCAGGTGTTACCCAGTGGATGCAGCAGAGACTGTGACAACCCGACAAGGACACCCTCTGCCTTCAGCTCCAGCTGACTGTGGCCTTGCAGGAATGCGGGCCCCGTATTGCCAGGCCCTCTGAATTTTTTAAAGAGAGATCTGAAATACAGATTGTATGGTGGGAAATGTCCTTATTTTTTTAAGGTTTTAGTTCAAAATTTTAAAAATACAGTCTGAGCCGCACAAAACCTGTGTCTCCAGCAGTGAGTGCCTAGGGCTTCCCAAGACAACCTCGCTTCGCCGTCACCATGTGCTTGCTCCTCTAACAATTCTTCGTTAAGAACAAACAGTGAGTCAGAGAGCAAAAGTCTTCGCCCTCTTGGAGCTTACCTTCTAATGCAGTTAAAAATAGACACATGTATCACACAGTGGTAAATACTAGGGAGAAACACGAGTCCGGGAGCAGGGCAAGAGTTGCTGTTTGAAAGTACAGCGGTGTTTGAGCAGAGACCTGAAGGAGTTAAGAGATACACAGACGTCCAGGGGCACAGGGGACAGCAGGTCCAATAGCCTGAGACGAGAGCATGCTTGACATATTCAAGGAACAGCACAGCCAGTGTGGCTGGGATGGTCTGAGCAGGGGCTGAAGAGCAGAAGACACATTTGTGGCAATAGCAGGGACCACCCTTGTGCAGGTTCCGAGAAGAAAGACGTATTAACACTTTTTATAGATGAGAAAACTGAGGCCCGAAGAACTGTACCCATACCACGTAGCCAGGAAACAACAGAGACGTTTTGAACCCTGTCTTAATTCCAAATCTCGTGTTCTTAGCTGCTCTTTCTACTGCGCTCTAAGCAGTAAGTGGGTTTCACCGCATGCCCACTCTTCTACCAAGTCAGGTGCTGCCCGGATTCAGATTATGTCCTACCTGTTCTTTATGCTACTGCCTCAACCACAGGGAACGGCAATAAAAGCATCCTAGAATGTTAGACCCAAATAGAACCCTGAGGAGGATCATTGAGACAAAAAGTTTGCACACTTTTAAATAGTGCTGAGTGATCTTGCTTTTTTCAGCCCTTTTGCTATCTTTCCAGTGCTCGTACTTTGGATTTTTTTGCCTATTTTTAAAATAGGTTATACATGAACGTGACAAAATTCAAAAGGTCAAAAGGGTGTACAATCTAACATACTTTAGAATAAATTTAACGTCGTTTAATTGACCCTGATTATTTATATGGGAGGCATGACAGAGGAAGAAACTGAGGCATAAAGAGTTGGTGCCCAGTTGAAGGCCACCCGTCAGTGAAGAAACCAGGTACCTTCCCCAAACCCCAGTGAGTAAGACCCGACTTTGTCTTTTAGAACACTTGTGCATAAAAGAAATCGGGTGGGTTCATCCTTTCCTGCCACTGGAGCGTTTTTCATCTTTTTCCTTTCTTTTTGTGTGCCTGCCAGCACCACTGAGAGATAAGGATCGGGGTTCAGAAAGCCTGACCATTGTGTCATTTCCCAGGATGGAGAGCCACTCTCGTTTGGTTCACATTTTTATTAAAATAAGATGAGTGATTTACTCACGTTACAAGCAAAGAGTCTTTTACCAGGAAAACCGTACTTTGAAAAACACAGCCGACGGCTTTAAGGAACAGTAACTGCTAACAGCAGTTTCCTTTCACATCCAGTCCCCAAACAGTCAGGCCTTCTCCTGTCTCTGGCTGCCTCTCTCTCGCACCCACACGTGTACACGTAGTTATAGACATAGTACATTTAATACGCCCACGAAGGGCCCAATGCAGCAGGAAAGACAAAGGTGGGTTCATCTGGAGGGATGTATGTGTTTATCCATACCCAGCCCTCTTTTCTGGTTCCTGCTGTTTTTGTTTCCGAAGTCTATTTTTTCAGTTGATGGGTAGTCATAAATCCATCATCATTGGTGGAAGTTAGTGGATTCTGACGAGAGAACAGGCTGTGGTCTTTATAAATACGCCTACATGCTGGCAGCAGCCTCCCCTGCTCACACAATCACCGAGACCCAGGGAACTTCAGATTGGTTTTTTATTTTTAGTCTGTCTTGGTTCAGCTCACCCTCAGTGAGGAACTCCGCTAGCCACGGCTTCTCTTCATATTTATTTAGAAAAGAAGGAAAATGCATTTTAAGCAAATCAAATGCATGATCTGTTCCATTTCTTATTTATTCTGTGGCTACTTTGGACAGCGGAAAGCCCAGAGAAATAATCACTTTTATTGGTTTTTGTTTTCTGTGGCTTGCTTTCTCAGACAGGTCCTCATCAGACAATTTTGTTGATAGCTTATAAAATTCCGTTCCAACTGTCAGCCTGATTTTACATTGAAAAGGAAAAAAAAGGAATTGGAAGGGTTTTTTTGCTTTATTTTTTCCTTTTATTTTTCTTTTTAGGAAGTATTTTTATGTATATTAAGTACACTCTTCTCTTGCTAATCTGTGTCTAGTCCTGTTAAATTTTAGATACAGGGTTGTAGGGGCTCAGAATTGTTTGTTTTTGTTACCCCGTCTCTACAGAGATCAGCAGCAAGTCACCTAAACTGGAAAAGGTCTGACAGCTTGTTTTGCGCACAGCAGGGAGGCCGGGAGCCATATCGGCTACATCTGCCCCTGGAGCCAGCCTAGGAGGGTGATAGAGATGGAACAGCTGGTGGGAGACTTAAATATTAACAGTGATGATAATAATAGCAGTTGCAGCTAACATTTACTGCATTCTCATTATGGAGTATGCTAGGTGTGTTTCATCCATAGAGGAAATAAGAGCGGCTGAGTTCCCAGGGACCCAGGGAAAGAAAGGGATGCAGGGGGGCCGTGTAATAGAAAGAGGCCTTGCCCTGGAATGAGGAGGCTTGATTTGATCCTGACTCTACCTTTTACTTGGTGACTTTGTGCCTTGCTGAGGCTCATTTTCCTTGCCTATAAAAATAGAAATAATACCAGTAGCCTCTCCCTACCCAGCAAAGTTCTTAAGGAGATCAAAAGTGATAATGCATATGATAATGGGTTGCATAATTATATAGTCTTTCTACCAATATGAGTCATCAGCACTTTTCAAAAAAAGATTTTATTTATTTATTTTTAGAAAGATGGGAAGGCAGGGAGAAAGAGAGGGAGAGAAACCTTGACATGGAGCAATGTGTTGAGTGGCACACCCACAACTGGGGACCTGGCCCACAACCTAGGCATGTGCCCTGTCCAACTGGCGACCTTGTGGTTCACAGGCTGGCACGCAGTCCCCTGAGCCCCAGCAGCCAGGGCTTGTCAGCACTTTCATGGTGAGATGATAGAGGGTTGGCAGTGCGTTGACGATCATGGAAAGTGGCGTGCACCTGCCTTCAGGAAGGAAGCCTATTCATTCGTTCATCTGGAGAGAACAAAGGCAAGATAAAATAATTATGAGATAAGGAATAAAAGTGGTTTAGCCACCCACTGCCTGGAGCTGGAGATCTCTGTGAACGGTGCCTTCTGTCATACAGGTGCCGTTCCACCTGTGTGCCTCAGATGAAGGAGGGTGATAACGAGAGCAGGTACTGTTTACCAAGCACTTCCCTGTGTCGTATGGTAGCACTTTCCATTTTCTCTCTCTCTCTCTCTCTCTCTCTCTCTCTCGTAATCATCTCTTTTAATCCTCAAGAACTCTTCACAGTTAGTGTTAGTATTATTACTATATTGTTATAATAGCAATAATAATAATAATATTATTATTTACTTATTTCTGATCGGCTTGCTCAATGTCACATGACTAGTTAGCTGAAGAACCAAGATTTGGATCCTGGTTGGCTGATTCAGGGCCTGCACTCTTAACTGTGTGCTATCAGACCCACTTAGGGGGTAGAGCCTGGCGTTTGTAACTGTCCTCTAGAGGGCCCTGGGGTTTTAAAGATTTTATTTCTTTACTTTTAGAGAGAGGGGAAGAGAGGGAGAGAGGGAGAGAAACATCATTGTGTGGTTGCCTCTCATGCGCTTTCTACTGGGGACCTGGCCAGTAACCCAGGCATGTACCCTGACTGGGAATTGAACTGATGACCCTTTCGTTCACAGGCCGGCACTCAATCCACTGAGCTACACCAGGCAGGGCAGGGCGCTGCAGTTTTAAAGC
This sequence comes from Macrotus californicus, assembly GCA_007922815.1. Classification (NCBI taxonomy): domain Eukaryota; kingdom Metazoa; phylum Chordata; class Mammalia; order Chiroptera; family Phyllostomidae; genus Macrotus; species Macrotus californicus. Next base: position 69,592 of record VMDR010002230.1, on the reverse strand, counting down.
AGTGCCTCAGGCCTTCTGTCCCCTCCACCTTATTCCTCATACCTTTAGCCTGGGTGAGGGGTATTGAGGAGAAAGTTGGGCAAGAAAGACTGTTTATCTATGCTTTTATATATTGAGGCTCCTTATAAGATTCCTATTGGGGGAAAAAGTGTCTGTTAAAAATTTTTTTCAACCCTCACATACCACAATTTCCTTATTTTACAGGTAAGAAAATGGAGACCCAGAAAAATGTAATTAGTTCTTTGCAGAGCTCAGACCAAGTTTTTTCTCTGTATCGTGATGTGTCTTTGTGGTAGAACAGAGTGTCCCCCTGTCAAACAACGCGAAAGCCCTCCCTCTGGCCATAGAGACCCCCATAAGGAAATTTAAGGTACTGCCTCTCTTTCAAAGGCTGAGTGACTATTCCAGACATACCACCACTGGGGGGGCAGACTGTTTCCTCTCCCCTGTAGTTACCATGAGAAGGGGTTGCATTTGTTTTCCACTCTAGCTCTTTCGCCTGTTGGACCATTTCTGTTCAGTTAAGATTAGGAGAGGATCACAGGAGTTGGCGGCAGCACCTGCTTCTTCCTGGATGAGAAGTATATCCTGGCTCTGAGGTTTGTGTTTCAAAGGGCCCACCCTGTCCTCTTATTTCCAAACAGAAAACTGAAGCAGCAACACCCGGTAGAGCTGGCCTAGTTGGTCTCTGAGTTAGAATGAATGGTAGTGCACACGCTAGGCTTGAAATAACTTTCCTGATGGGCTGCTGGGCCCTTTGGGAGCTTCTGGTGCCAAGATCTTGCTCCCCACTTTGATGTCTAAAGCTGCCTGCCATTTCCTCAATAAATGGTCAGGAGACTATGCCCGTGCCAGAGTAACTAGCCCTGTTGCTACTGGCACTGGTGCCTCCTTTCATACTGCCATATGGCTGCCCACCCTGGGCATCTGCAAGCCTGGTTATGTTTCACATCACCAGAGCTGCCTAAGACAGTGACCTTCCCCAGACCCAAGCCTTGTCTTGGTCCTCCAACTCTCAACAGCCCCATCATGACGGACAAAAGAGAAGCAATTCTGACACAGTATGGGAGTTCTTATCGCATCAGACCAGGCCTCTAGTTCAGTCCCACAGTAGTGGCTGGGATGGCCGTGGGGAACCTGGAAACCTGGTCGGATTGCCATGAGATGCCTGCTACACGATCCCAGCTTAGAAACGTGCAGTGCAGACCGTGGTTAGAGATGCTTGCACCTCTTTTCTCTTCGTGTAGTATGAACAGTTCCTAGGGAGTTGCTTTTGTTCATTCTAAAAATTGCCATGAAATTGTTACTATTTATGTCTGATTTAATACTTTGCCTAGAACACATATGCGGGTCAAATAGGAACAGTCACCTGATGTTGGGCTTAGTCATAATAAAATACAACACTGAGGAGTTTGGCTTTCTGCCCCCATTCGAACACGCTAATCATGCTCTGGAGAGTAATGAGCTGGCAAAGGGTCGTGTTAATGACGGCCCAAGTACTTTACCCCACAGGTGTCATTGGAAGCCATTGCTTCTCGTTTATTTTGTGAAATTGTTTCCCTTTCAAGAAACTAATTACTATTTCCCTGCATTTAACATAGAACAACAGTGCTGCCAAAGAAGGTAAAATTGAAGAGCATAATCTGCTGTTCTTCTGGGGCTTTGCTTGACGGGGACACGGCCCTGGGATGTCAGTCTTCCTGCGATGCGTAGTACCCAGCGCTGCGTGGGGAGTGAAGCCCTCGGCTGTCTCGCCTCCTTCCTCTCCCCGCCCCCACTCTCCCTCATTGTCTTCCCCATGCTTGCGGAGAAGCACTGAGGAGTATTTACTCAGCTGTGGACTGGTACTAAAGCCTCAGTGCCCTGGGGATCGGAAGGGGTGGTATGGTCATGCCCCGAACTATCCGTGTCCTTCCGAGCATCCCTTGGCACAGCAGCCTGGCTGAGAGTGAGTGTCATTTAGAATGAGCCTTCACAACCCCTGCATAAAAGAACATAAAAACAATTGCAACTGAAAATTGGAGAGTCCACTCATGGGCTGTGGTGTTCTCTGGCCTTTGTGGTCATTCCTATTGAGATCATGCAGCCAACCAACTAGAAGTTGTTTAGTCCTCTGGGATTCCCGTGGCTTGGTAGCATTTCATTATCCCCAGTTCTTGTCTCGGCTCTACTCGCCCAGCCATCAGCATGTAGACACTCATACAAATGAATTCAGACTCAACCCCATTGACTCCCCATACTTTCAGAGCTAAAACCCTTGACTCGGGCTTGGGGGGAGGCTTTTTCTTAGTAAGGGGCAAACATATGGCCCCAGTTCCCTCCATCTGCCACTCCTCCCCTGATCGATCTCCTTTAATGACACCGCTTTGACCTGGAAAACGCACCATTTCCCGGGAAGAGCAGAGGCATCTGAGCCCACAACCACACACCGCCACAGTTCCTCTGCGCAAACGTTGTGGGCACATGTGGTGGTCTGTGAGGGGTTTGTCGGGGTGACTAAGCTGCCCCCACGGAGCTTCAGAGACGGGAACTTCCACAACAGGAAGGCAAACCGGATGTAGAAAAGACAAGATCTTCATGCTTCTTTTCCAAGACAAGAAGGGAGAACAAGTCAGCCCTTGAATATGTTGGATATCCGTAATTTCTGACTAGATTAATTTTCTTAGCCAAAATAACCTCATCCATTACTCTCTAGAATAAAGATAACCAATGAAAGAATATTTTGAGCCAGGGACTGCTTATGTTAGAAACTACAGTATTTGTGCTAGACTTATTAACAGTAGTGAACCGAGTTACTGGGAAGTAACCCCCAGGCTTCCTCTGATCTTCAAGGTAAAATTGATGCTACCTATGAAAATGAATACTCCAGTTGATGGAGCTGAGCACCTGATGAGAAGGTGCCCAGAGTCAGCAAGCCCAGGAAAGTAGTACACTACCACCATGTACTGTGTTTCCTGAGAGCTGTGGTGCCTACCGAACAGGACATTTTGCATTGTCAGCGCTTCCTAGCTCCTGGATCTCCTCACACCCCTCTAAGTTGATAGGCATGCCTCCTGTGCCTGGAGAGTCCTCACCTCTGTGTTCACACAGTGACCTGAGCTTTGTCCCCTGTGAATCTTCATCCGAGTCACTGTGCGAAGCGTGTTTCCATTTATTCATCCCTTCAACAGAGATTTACTAGTATGCACCAGGCATTGTGGTAAGGACTCCAGTTAAGTCCAAAGATTTCTCAATCTCAGCACTTCAAATTTTAACCAGATAATAATTGTACAATAATACTACCATTTTATTGAGCACTTCGCTAACTTTCCAGAAGTGTCATGTATCAGTGACGACATTTGATTTTTACAACAATTTATCAGGTAGGTACTGCGGTTATTCACACTTTTAAATGTGAAAACCAGGGTTCAGAGAAGTTGTACAACTTGTCCACGTCGTACTGCTGGTGAGTAGTAGGGCCAGGTTGTCTGATTGCAGAGTATGGGCTCTGTGCTCATACAGCTGCCCCGCCCGACTACTTGCCCTGTGTAAGGTGGCACCCTACAGGGTGTCTCTGTGTTTCACTTAGATGTGACTTCAGTCAGTCACCTGGCATGAAGTCAAGGCCAGTTGATGCTTCTCTCTCGCTTAGATGTTTCTCTCTTTCCCTTCCTCCCTCTCTCTAAAAATGAAAAAAATGTCCTCAGGTGAGGATAAAAATTTTAAGATAAAATAAAAATTGCATGATTTAAAAAAAAAAAAGTCAAGGCCTCCACTCACCGGCTGGATCCCACCTGCCAGAATAGAACCCACAGGGCCTCTGGAGCTAGGCAGGCTTAGGTGTGCATCTGAGTCCTCCTTCCTCGCACGAGCTGTTTCCTTCAGAAAGTAATTCACTTGAGTTAAACCCTAGTTTCTTTATTTCTAAAAAAAAATAATAGCAAATGCTAACAGAGCACTTACGATGGGCCATTGTTCTAAGTACTTTACATTAACTCACAGCAACTGTGTGGTATTGGTTCTATCACTATCCCCATTTTATAGATGGGGAAACTGAGGCATGGAGTGCTTAAAAGTCAAGTAATTTGAAATCAGTGGCGAAGCTCAGATTTGGACCCAGACGCTCTAACTCTAAAGTCCACACTACTAGCCACAACACTACACCGCGCTGCGTCTAGGGATGATAGGATCAAAGGTGCAAAACCCTCTGGTCTAGAGCCAGGGACAGGGTTGATGGAACAATGACAAGATTTAGAATAAGAAAGTGTAACAGCTCTGACCACCCACAAAACGAGAAGCACCAATTTGTGGAGAGCATTCTGATTTTGATCTTATACCAAAGACTTCTTATGTCTTTGAACTTTCAGGACTTGCCGGCTGAAACTTTCCTAATTGTGGGGATTCCTTTAGAGAAGGCATCTGTTGGGACACACCACCTACCTTTCCTGCACCTGCTGGGGTGCCGTTGGGATGAGCAATGATGGAGTGGCCACCGGCACAGGTGTGCTCAGCCCCACCCCTCAGCCCTCCCGTGGCCTCTGGCCCAGCACAGGCCTGGTGCTGGAGCAGCGATCTTTCCTGTTGACAGTAATTAGAACCTTTCAGACTCAATTTCTCACATGGGAAGAAAAATCCCAATTCACCTGGAGCTGTTTAGTTTCTGCAGTTTGTTTGGAGGGGAAAGCAAGCTCTTAAGCCTTCTTCACACAGTAATGGTTGATAAGATCAAGGTCCTGAAAATGTTAGTTGGGTAAACCTTCAAGCCAGACACCGGAGTCTGGATTCCAGTTCTGCCTCTTAAGCATGCACCATCTGAGCTTGTGAATGGATGCGCAATAGGGATAACAGTGGTGAAGATTAGATGAGTTAACACATGTAAAACCCTTGGCAGAACAGTGCCTGGGTCACAGCAAATGCTCAGAGATTGTCAGCTGCTAGTACTGTCATTACTAAACTCACCCACCTTTCCATCCCAGTCCGCCCCCCAGGCTCTGGCCCCTTCTCTCTTCACTCACCAGATTATTTCATCTCTCTAAGCCTTCACGTCCTTATCTGTGAAATGGGACTGAGAATAATGGAGCCTACTTCATAAGGTTGTTGTGAAGGCAAAGTGAGCTAATTCAAGGCCTGAGCAAAGACCTCAGTGACTGTTCAGCCTCATCACTGTTAGTCCTGAAGCACAGAGGGCTGCCTGGAAGGGCCTTTGAGGTCTTGCAGAATTCTAAACGCTAAGGGGCCCAAAGTGGACAGGAGCATTTAGGACTAACTAATGCCCAAGTGTGACTGCTGGCCTGCTCTTTTCTGTCACACTGCCTGGAACTCAGGAGACGCGTGGTAGTATCAGACGAATGAATACTGCAGAGAAAACGCAGACACACGTTTGGCTCAGGCAACGGGACAGAGAATGATCAAGGCGAAACACTCCTTGGTGTTTAAGCGTTTAAACTGGGCAAGGAACGCCTTCCCCCGCTCCTCTCCTGTCTTTGCTCCCAGGATTTAAAAACAAAACCAAAATAACTCTCGTTTGGGGTTACTGTCTTCTAGACATTCTGCTAAGCACTCTGTAGACATCATCTCTTTTCATCTTGATTTCAACCATGAAACATAGGCATCCTCATTTACAAACTGAGACTTAGAGAGATTTGCATATCTGGTAAATTGCAAAGCCAAGATTTGAGCCCTAGCCCGTGAGACATCAAGGAGATAGCTCTCATTTGCTCATCATTGTTCTGATTTTGGGACAAATACCGCTCACCGCTTCCACTCACCCTTCTCCCACGTACCCACTGTGCAACCGAGGCGTGGTTCCAGGGGACAGGTGCCTGTTCACGGAGATCGCCCAGCCTTAATGTTATCAAGCACTGCTTCACTAGACGCACAATTAGGGTGGTACATGTTGTTTATTTGCCTGACTTGCTTTCATCTCTTTATCTGACTATCTTCCTTCCTTTGCCTTCGGGAAAGTCAAGTTCCAGAAGTGGAGGGCAGGAGGTACTCTGTTTTTCTGAAGTATTTAGTATTTCTGAGAGACTGTTACTATATTAGAGAAGTAGAGTTATTTTTGTAAATCATTTTTCTGTCTTTGGGAAGCAAATATTGAAGTACATGAGTCAGAATACAATCAAGAACCCAAAGGGAGCCAAGGGTCTGGAACCAGGAGGTTGATTCCCTGCATTGTCCTTCTTGATTACATTTGGGCATTACATAACTCTCTCTCTCTTCCCCTCCTTTCTCTCTCTCTCCTCCTGCCTTCTGCCTCTCCCCCTCCCTCTCCTTCACCCTGTTTATCTTCTCAAGGATATTTTGTAGGTAATTACAGGGGTCAATGTGAATTCCTGTGAGACACTTTGACCCTCCCCTCCAAGAATGGTATCAGGTATATCCACCAAAGTTTAGTCTGGAAAAGCACTGATGATTCAAAGGTAGAACTTCCCTTTCTTTACTTCCTGCAAGAAATCACTTCTCTCTACACGTGAATAGGGAGTTCTGGAGTGAGATTAAAGTGGGAACGCATTAGATTCGGTGGCTTTTCTCCCTTCCCTTTGCCTTTCCTGTCCCTCACCCTAAATCTGTGAGAACACGAGTGGCCATTACTCCTTCTGTTGAAGGATAAAACCCCTATCAGGCCATGCCCGGGTCAGGCTAGCGAGGAGGGGAAAGCACACACCCTGTTGTGGCCAAGATGAAGGCCACAGAAGCCATCCTGATCCTGTGACCTACATTGACGCTGAATCTGTTCCTTGGTGTCCCTGACTTTGGCAATGTGGTTAGTTTAACTCTCTGCCCCCACCTTGAATTGAGCTTTGATGAAAAAGTAGTAGGAACCCAGGCCTGTCCCTGGGGGTTTGGGGTTTTTGTCTTGGAAAAGCATCAACCGAACTCGCAGGGGCAGGAGATCTGAATTCCTGTGGCTTGGGCTAACTTAGGTCCAAAGAAACCAAGTGCCTGTGATCATCTTCATTCCCCAGACGTGGCCGTGCCCTTTGGACTGCCTTCTTGCACTCGTCCTCCGGTTAGGGTGGCTTCCAGGCTGCTTGCCCTTGCTTTGCCATTAGCACGTCCTTCTATACTGGACATGCTTTAGCCTGTGGAATACTACTGGTGAATTGCTGCTGTGCGGCCGATCTAAAACCTTCTGGATTAGTACATGCAGCACCAAAACAGCTTTTCAGCACCAGTGTACTCCCTCTCCCTCAGGGTCCTACAAACCTTCCGGAGATTTGCCTCTCTGGGTCTTCTGCTGGGCCACAGAGCCTCACCCTGGCTCATTTCTCCCAAAGCACTGCTTCTGCACATCAGGGATTTTTTATCTGCCTTGATTGTATACCTTGGACCACCAACTTGGCTTACTGTATAATATGATGACTAGATTTGTGTGCAGGCATCGAAAAGAAGCCAGTCTGCATGACACTGGGTGACAGAATAATAAGGCCTGTGGGCTGCCACACCGCGTTCTTCTCCTCCATACATTGCAAGACTGAGTTTGCCTCTGCACCGCTTCCAGACATTCTGTGGATGGTCTCTGGGCATGTTGTGGTGGATGTTACTGTGCCAGAGAATTTCAGCAGATTTAACCAGCTTTTAAACAACTCCTTCCTGCAGACTTTCATACACAAGGAAAAGTAAGCTATGAAGGCTGATTAAGGTGCCCCTCATTCCCTCTTCTCCCTGCCATTTTTCAAACCAGTGAAGCTCCTTTGGCTAAAATGTTGGGGCCGGGTGCTTCCCACCCAGGAAGAGCTTCGTGTAAATACTGATCTGAAAATCCCTCCCCTGGAGGTTAGTGGCTAGCACACCCTTAACTGTTACCTTTAAAAGAGCAGCTCTACTGAGACCTGGTCTGAAACCCATGGAATGACCCAGAAGAGCAGTAAGTTCCTGTGCAGAGACCTGATGCGTTTCTCTCCATTTCCACTTCAGACTTGCTGACCATGAAAGAGTATCACTGTTTGCTGCAGTTACTGTGCCCGGATTTCCCGCTGGAGCTGACTCAGAAAGCAGCCAGGTATGTCCCCTGGGCTCCTGAAGCCAACTCAGCCCTCTGTGCAACAGGGCTTTTTAGAGAAAGCTGAACTGTGTGTAAACAAACCATTAGGGAAGAATAAAACCATTAGGAAAGAAACTGGCATTTGGAGAGAGGTCTGTTTGGGATTTGCCCAAAAACATAATACTCACTTTCTGCGCATCCATACGGAAGCCAAATGATCCTTTGTGGTTTCTGTGGGGAGCCTTAGGGTCTGCAGATAGAGTTGAGGGGTGGTGAAGTAAAGAGGCAAACACACACACACACACACACACACACACACACTTACACACACACACACACAAACCCTTCAGAGGATATTCTGAGAGAAGAAGAGGCAAGGGTTGGCAGCAACTTGTGAGGAAGGGGGTTGACGCTGGAGACTGGAAAGACATGAAGGTGATAGAGCCCAGTTGAAGGAAGGATACATTGTATTATTGATGCCAAAAGAAGGTTTTCAAGATCATTCCAGAAACAAGAAGACTTGGCAGAAATAGTTAGAACCTCCTAATTTCTGTCTTTGGTTTCACTGTCATTCACATTTTTAATCCAAATATTGGACTATGCACTCAGTTAACTTTGAACACAAAACCTGAGCTAAGGTAGCAAATGGAAGTATTGCAAAAAAAAAAAAAAATCTTGTTTTCTGAAAAGTGTCATAACAGAATTTTTAGGAAAATACTCTGTCAGACACACCTCATTTTATTGCGCTTCACAGATACTGTGTTTTTACAAATTGACAGTTTGCGACAACACTGGGTTGAGCTAGTCTGCTGACGCCGTGTTTCCAACAGCATTTGCTCCCTTTGTATCTCTGCGGCACAGTTCGGTAATCCTCACAATATGTCAGACTTTTCCACTATCATTGCATTGGTTGTGGTGATCTGTGATCAGGGATCTTGGACGTGACTGCTGTAAATGTTGTGTGTGGTCTGACTGCTCCACCAGCCAGCCATTCCCCCATCTCTCTCCCTCCACTTGGGCCTCCCTATTCCCTGGGACACGACTATGTTGAAATTTGCCCAGTGAACAAACCATACAGTAGCCTCTAAGTATTAAAGTAAAAGGAAGAGTTGTACGTCTCTCACCTTAAATCAGAAACTAGGATAGAAATGATTACGCTCAGTGAGGAAGATGTGTTGAAAGCCAAGATAAGCCAAAAGCTAGGCCTCTTGGTCAGACAGTTAGCCAAGCTGCAAATGTGAAGGAAAAGTTCTTTTCAAAGAAATGAACAGTGCTACTCTTAACGAAGACATGGATGATAAGCAAGCAAAACAGCCTTATTGCTGACATGGAGAAAGTTTTCGTGGTCTGGATAGAAGATCAAACCAGTCACAAAATTCTCTTAAGCCAAAGAAAGCCTCATCCAGAGCAAGTGTCTAACTCACTTCAATTCAACAAAAGCTGAGAGGTGAGGAAGCCGCAGAAAAGTTTGAAGAGATTGGTTCATGAGATTTAAGGAAAGAAGCAATTATTCAGAAGCTTTAGCTAAGATGCCTGATGAAGGTGGCCACACTGAACAACAGGTTTTCAGTGCAGACGAAACAGCCTCCTACTGGAAGAAGATGCCCTCTAGGACTTCCACAGCCAGAGAGGAGAAGTCAGTGCCTGACTTCAGAGCTGCGAAGGACAGGCTGACTCTCCTGCTAGAGACCTAATGCAGCTGGTGACTTTAAGTTGGAGCCCGGGCTCATTTAACATTCTGAAAGTCCTAGGGCCCTCGAGAATTATGCTGACTTTACTTCCCCTGCACTCTGTAAGTAGAACAACAAAACCTGGATGACAGCACATCTGTTTACAACACGGTTTACTGAGTATTTTAAGCCCACTGTTGAGATTATTTTTGACAGATGCCTTTCAAAATACTACTGCTCATTGACAATGCACCTGGTCTCCCAAGAGCTACGATGGAAAAGTACAAGATGAATGTTGTTTTCATGGCTGCTAACATAACATCCATTCTCCAGCCCACAGGTCAAGGTGTAATTTTGACTTTCAAGCAGTGTTATTTAGGATTGTCACAGACAGTGATTCCTCTGGTGGATCTGGGCAAAATGAACTGGAAAAACTTCTGGAAAGGATGTACCATTCTAGGTGCCATTCAGAGCATTCAGGGTTCATGGGCAGAGGTCAAAATATCAACATCAACAGGAGTTTGGAAGACGTTGATTTTACCCTCATGGATGACTTTCAGGGGCTCAAGGTTTCAGTGTAGGCAGTAACTGCAGCTGTGGTGGAAATAGCAGAACTAGAATTGGAAGTGGAGCCTGAAGATGTGACTGAATTGCTGCAGTCTCATGATAAACTTTAATGAATGAAGAACTGCTTCTTATGGACGAGTAAAGAAAATGGTTTCTTAAGATGGAATCTACTCCAGGTGAAGATGCTGTGGGATCATCAAAATGACAGAAAAAAGGATTTAGAATATAGCATAAACCTACTTGGTAAAGCATTAGCAGGGTTTGAGAGAACTGACTCCAGTTTTGGAAGAAGTTCTGCTGCGGGTAAAATCATTCATGGAAGGAAGAGTCAAGCGCAGTGGCAGGCGCTACTGTTGTCTTGTTTTAAGAGCTTGCCATGGCTACCCCAGCCTTCAGCACCTGCCACCCCAGTCGGTCAGCGGGTGAGACCCTCCACCAGCAAAAAGACTGTGACTCGCCAAAGGCTCAGGTGATGATTAGCACTTTTTAGCAATAAAGTACTTCAAATTAAGATTTGTACACTGATTTTTTTAGACACAGTTCTATTGCACATTTAACAGACTACAGAATAATGTAAACATAACTTTCATAGGCACTAGGAAACTGAAGGATTCATGTGACGTGCTTTATTACCACATGTGCGTTATGGAGCTGGTCTGCAACCAAACCCACATTATCTCCAAGGTGTGCTGGTATGACAACATACATGATGGATACATGTCATTATACAGTGCCCAGACCCAGAGAAGGTGTGACACCTTGAGTGCACGGTAATGTGAACTGTGGACTTTAGGTGATGATGTAGCATATCAGTGTAACAAGCTGTAACAAGTGTACCACTCTGGTGGGGATGTTGATACGGGGAGGCCATGCACGTGTAGGGAAAGGGGTTACATTGGAAATCTTTGTAACTTCCCTTCAACTTCACTGTGAACCTAAAACTGCTTTTAAAAAAGTAAAATCTTAATAATAATTTTTTGAAATGCCTCATTTCCCTAAATCATAATGAGTGCATTTACCTTTATTCTTTCATTTAAATTCATTTACCTTATCTCATTCCTTCTAAAAACAATTACTTCCCATTTTACAGAAAAAGAAACTGATATATGTCAATTAAAAAAAAATTAAGAGGAAACTGAAGGTTAAGTATGTTGCCTGAACTCACTGGTAGCTCAGTTTGTTGGAGCATCATCCTGTATGCCAAGGTTGTGGGTTCGATCCCGGATTGGGCCACCTATGGAAGGCAACCAATCAATGTGTCTGTCTCACAGCAATGCTTCTCTCTGTTTCTCTCTCCCCCCCCCCTTTTAAAAATCAATAAAGCATACCATCAGGTAAGGATATAAATAAGTAAACAAACAATCCCAGGTTCACCTAAATCCAGAGACTTTGCTGTCAACCTCCTCACACTTCATGACATCATTTCTGCTTGGTGGTTTGACCCACTGACACCAAAGCTTCAAGGGCCACACTACAGCAAGAATCCCCTCACTCCTGACGTGAGCCAACCGACCCCTGGCTGACGAGGAAGATGGGAAATCCACCGATGCCAGCAATTGACAGCAGCCTCGCAGGGGGCAGCCTGTTTTGCAGTTCACGGCTCATACTAATTTTGCTGGGCATGTGCAAAACCTGTTTAGTGATCATACACCCAAAATTGTATAGGGTTTTGTTCCCCTCATTGTTCAATGGATACTTACCTTTTGCAGCGGCAACTGATCACTGGTAAAAGCTGCAGTTCAGGTTTTATGATTTTAACTTACTCTGCTATCCAAAGGAGGTTTAGATTCCCTGCCCCTCTCAGCCGCCCTGAGCTGAAAAGGGTGTGGGAGATTATCTCTCGTAATTTAAAAGCAGCCAAGTGGAGTTAGCTTCAAATTTCCAATGAGTAGTTCCTTTGGAGTCAGATCATTTAAGGAAGATTCAGACCCAAATTTTTTTGGCAGTGGGTGGGGAGCAGTAGGGAGAGAACTCAACGTTCTTAAGGACTGGACTTAAAATAAAAATTAGCTACAGTTTCTATATAGCTGAGTAATAAAAAAATCAGCTGTGGCTATAAGTAGAAAATTCCTAAAGAATTCTTAAAGAGGAGAAACCGTAAGTGTGCGTGTGTGTACTCGGTGAGGGCAGACAGGGTCCTACCAGTCTTGTTTGCTGCCGGGCCACTGCCGCTTAGTGTAGCTCGAAACCCACTCTAGACCCTCCATTAAAGCCTCCCGAGTGAATGAACATGTGAATGGACGTTCCTTGTCTGAAAGTCAGTGTGGTTCTAATAGTCATGGTTCTAAGGGGCCAAGGACAAAGGTCAGAAACTATCTCCTTCATTCGTTTGTTCATTCATTTATATATTCATCAAACATTTCTTTTTTCACAGCATTTTGGGATACCATATAATTCACCCATTTAAAGTATTAAATTCAATGGCTTTTAGTACATTCACAAAATATATACATCCATTGCCACGATCACTTTTAGAATATTTTAATTAGGCCAAAAAGAAATCCTGTGCGCTTCAGCCCTAACTCTCCAGTCCCCTTCTCATCCCCAGCCTCAGGCAACCACTGAACTACTTTCTGTCCCTGTAAACTTGCCATTTATTTTAAACTCTAGACATTTAAAATAAATAGAATCATATAATACGTGGTCCTCTGTGACTGGTTTCTTCCACTCGGCCTGTTCTCAGGGCTCGCCACCCTGCAGCGTGTGTCGGTACTTCATGGAGCACTTCTCGCGTGCCAGGAGCCATGTCGCACGCTGGGAACACAGTGACGAGTAAGTGATAGATCCTGCCGCTCCAGAAACTTGATGTTTGGCTTAGAAGAGGATTGCCTGGGCACGGGCTACTGCCTGCCCCACTTCATGACGTGTCACCTAGGTTTCTCTCACTGTGCTCCTTTCCCGCCCCTGACATGCAGGGGGTGAGTGTAGGAGGGCGAGCCTTCTGTAGGATTTCCAGCCCCCAGCAGCCACAGCCTTGCGTCTGCCCTGCCCATCTCCCAGATCCTTCCAAACAATCTCATATATGTCAGTACTGTGGGTTAGAGTAGAGGTAATAGACTCCTTACAGTTAATGACACCAAGGGATTCTGGCGTATTTGTGTAACTGTGGCCAGAAGCTTACCCTCCTCACCAAGAGGTCTGCTGTTTGCAGCCAGCCTAGGCTGTCAGCAGAGTGAGGGATTATGGGACCGTGAGCATAAACAGCAGAAGGCCTAGCAGGGGTGTCCACCCCGCGGCCCACGGGCCACATGCAGCCCAGGATGGCTGTGAATGCAGCCCAACACAAAATCGTACATTTACTTAAAACCTTTTTCTTGCGCATCAGTTTTCATTCGTGTTTGTGTATTTCATGTGGGGCCCAAGACAGCTCTTCTTCCAGTGTGGCCCAGAGACGCCACAAGGCTGGACACCCCTAGCTAGGGTAACGCTCAGGATACTGGCTGCAAAATTAGAGGTGAATGCAGAATTAGGGGAAGTTTGTTTTCTCCTTTTGTGTGAACATCCAGCTTCTGTGTCCGCCCCACCACCCAGGCCGTCCTTTTCCGAATACCACCGACGCTGGTGTGTGTGTAGAGAATTGTACCTATCCCAGAAAATGCACTGATTGTATAAGCTATTCTCATCTTGTCCAGGATCTCAACTTCGCCCCCCACACAAGGCCAGCCCTCTGACTGGCATGGCAGATGGGGGTGGCTAGGCCTTGAAGGCATTACTGTGGCCAGAAGAGGCCCTGCCCGTCCTGTCCCACTGCTGGGCTCACTCTACTCAGGCCACAGGAAGAGGCTCCTGTCTGGGATGACCTGTGTGTGAAAGGATGTGACCCACAGGCAGCTGTCCACCAGAGCTGCCCACCGTCCAGGGGCATGGCATCTCCACAGGCACTTGCCTTAAGTGTTGCAAGCACCTTGGCCAGGCCCTGGGGTGGCAGATGTGAGCTGGAAACTCAGGACAGAACAAACAAACTCCGTGGCAGTGCCAGCCAGAGGTCCTCCCCACCTCACACAGCCCTGCAGCACTGGGAGTCGCTCAGTAATTTAATTCCCAAATGGTCACCACAGCACCCCCGTCTCCATCCCTCAGGGACTGGGGGCTTTCCTGGTGGTTCAGACTGTGCAGTGAGCGCCAGACTTCTTTGTTGTCGCTGTGGTTATCTTCTTTATTGAGGGATAATTGGCATGTAACATTATATTTGTTTCAGGTGTACGACACCATTTGATACTTGTATATATTGCAAAATGATCACCACAGTAAGTCTAGTTAAGATCTGTCACCACAGTCAGAAATTTTTTTTCTTACGATGAAAACTTTTAAGATCTATTCTCCTAGCAACTTTAAAATATGCAATACAATATTATTACCTATAGACACCATTCTGTACATTATATCCCCTCGACTTATTTATTTTATAACTGGAAGTTTGCATGTTTTGACCCTCTTCACCCATTTCACCCACCCCCTAACTCCCACCTCTGGCAGCCCACCGATCTGTTTGCTGTACAAGCTTGTTTTGTGGGCTGGGTACACCCTCCTCTAGTAGTTGAGCCTTGACTTCTGTTTGCAGGTCAGTGGGAGGGATTTCCCCAGGCCAGTCAGCTGCAAGGACTTGCTGTGACCACTGACCACCAACCTCCACTCTCCAGGAAGGATCACCTGTGCAGGGGCACGGTGGTGGTGTTCCAACGTGGTCTGTAGCTGTCCAATGGGTGTGCAGGCTTTGGCGTTTCCTGGGTGGTGCTGGCCAAGATCAGCCCCCTTCTGTGTTCCGCCCAGGGCCACCCTGCCTGAGCTATAAAGCAATCTGAGAAGGCTGCTACTTGTGTTGGGTTTGGAGATTCCCAGGCAAAGCCAAGCTATGAATCTAAGCTGTTTGCTGCTAGTGCCAGGCCTGGGGCCCCTTAGTAAGAGATATGGGGTCTGGGGGCTCACTGAGGCCAGCTGTGGATTGTTTGATAGGATTTAGGAAGTTGTGAAGCATGAGCCAAGACTAGCCATTCACATGAAAAAGTCACAGTTAACAGTTTAGGTGGACCTGTAATTTTGGTGGGATGGAGTTTCAGGGGATCTCCAGGACCGGGCAAATAGTGTTAGCCAGGTTGATGGAGTCTCAGATATGGCATCTCCCTGCAAGCTCTGTGGCTCTGTAGGGGGGAGAGCTCAGAAAAGGGACAGTGGCCTTGGCTCACCTTTCTGTCTGGGAGAAAGCTGTCCCCCAGCTCTCACCTTGATGCCTGACACTTCAGTGCCTCCCTGTATCCCACTAATGCCTTTCAAGCTGCTACCTTGGTGCTGGAGCACAGAGGGAGTAAGTCTGAGTATGTCTGTTTGTGGGTTCTTTAAGGGGAACTGCTTGCAGCTCCAGAGTTTCTTCCACCAGCTCAGTCCCCACTGGTTTTTGTAGCCAGAAGTTGGGGGACTTATCTTCCTGGCACTGGAACCCTGTGCTGAGGACCCTGGTGTGGGATTGGGACTCCTCGCTCCCAATATATCCCTCCTGAATTTTTATCTGCCACACTGGATGTGAGACCAGCCTGTTCTGCATCTTCACCCCTCCAGGCAGCCTAAATGCATGTGGTTTCTTTAATTCCACAGTTGTCAGACTTCCATTCAGCTTGATTTCTGATGATTCCGAGTGCTGGTTGTTCTATATTTTAGTTGTAATTTTGATGTGGTTGTGCAAGAAGGTGAGCTGTTTTATCTCCGCTGCCATCTTGACCAGAAGTCTCACCAATTTATTTTACTTAGCATAATGCTCTCAAGATCCATCCAAGTTGTTGCAAATGGATGAGTAATATTCCATTGTGTATGATATATACACATAACATACACACATATCTAATCACATTTTCTTTATCCATTCATCCATCAATGGACACTTAAGTTGTTCCCATTGTTAGGCTATTATAAATAATGCTGCAGTGAACACGAGGACGCATATATCTTTTTGAGTTCATGTTTTCGTTTTCTTCAGATAATTTCCCAGAAGTGGAATTGTTGGATCATATGGTTGTTCCAGCTTTAATTTCAGGGGGGAACTGCCATACCGTTTTCCTTAGTGGCCGCAAGAGCTAAACTTCTTGAGTTCAATTCCTGGTTCATAATTTACCAGCTGTGCCCTTGGGAAAGTTTTTTCATTTCTCTGAGCCTCACTTTCCTCATTGGTAAAGTGGGAGTAATAATAAGAGTTGTAATAGTTGAAGGAGTATGTAATGTGCTTAAAATAAGGCCTGGCACTGAGTAAGTTTTCAGCCTTGACCTATAAGAGCACAGGCACCATCAGGTTAGAAAGACCTGTGTGTACATGCCACCTGTGCCCTAGTAACTGGATGACCTTGGGGATCTATCCTAACTTCTCTACATCCTGTTTCACATCTGTAAAATGGGGATACTAATGGTATCTAAATGACAGGGTGGTTGTAAGATTTCAACAAAACATATATACAAATTGCTTAGCTTATTGTAGATATTCTATAAAATTAGTTTCTTGCTGTTAAAATAATGTTGGCATTATTGTTATAACAACAAGATTTTTTAAATATAAATGAGAAATTCCTAGATTCCCCGAGGCAGTGCTTTCTGGCCTTTTTTCACATCACAACACTCAGAAAATGATATGTAACAAGAAGTAGGGTAAGACAGGACTGCCTGTGATTAGCCTGTTGGCTCTGGCCCCTCCCAGCTGGGCCAAGAGGATCATCATACCTGTAACTCATTCAAGGCCCCAGTGACACAGGGATGGAAAGCTGCACTCCGAGCCTGAAGATTTAAAACTGTGCATCAGAATCACCTGCAGGGCTTATTAAACCATGGGTTTAACTCATTTCTCTCTCACTGAAGGCTCGATTCCCTAGTGAGTAGTGTTTGATAGGAAAGTCTCCTTTGCTATGGTTATATGCTGAATAGGCACAGTGCTTCAGAAGCACACAGACTGCTAAAGAGTCTAGTTTTAGACCTAGCAATCCACCCCCATTGAAGAGAGTCACTCGGCTGGTTCCTAATGGTGAAGGACTTGGGTTCTGAAAACAGACAGCCCTGAATTCAAATCCCAGTTCCCTCACTTACTGGCTTGTGACACTGAGCAACTTCTCTAAGCCTCAATTTCTCCATCTGTAAGATGGAAATAAAAATAGCACCTGCCTCTTAGATTTAATGATATAATCCATGTAAAATGCCTCTCATAAAACCCTCAAAATATATTAGCTATTTTTGTTTTTGAAAAAATTTAATTGATTTTTTTTTGGAGAGAGAGAGAAACATCAGTTTGTTGTTCCACTTATCTCTGCATTCATTGGTTGATTCTTGTGTGTGTCCTGACTAGGGATTGAACCCACAACCTTGGTGTATTGGGCTGATGCTCTAACCAACTGGGCTACCCAGCCAGGGCCATATAATACCTATTTTTAAAAATCATAATTAGTGAATGGGAAGTATGTTTAATTCCTATAATTTATTTTTCAGATGTTCACTGAACATCTGCTATCTGCCAGACCTCATGCCATGCACTGAGGGTACACCTCTGCGCTTTTTTGGGGCCTTTCTTTACCTCTCCCCTGCAGTCTTTCTGCACAGGAATATCTTCCCTCCCTAGATCTGACTCGCCACCCAACAGTATCACTGTTGCCCCAAAAGGTCTTTCTCCAAAATGCCGTCCTTTCCTTCCTCATCCTTTTATTCCCCAAATGCCTGTTATGTGCCAGTCACGGTGCTTGTGGAGGGGCTGTGACAGTGAGCAAAACAGACGTAGTTCCAGCCCTCAAGGAACGTACAGACTGACAGAGCAGCAGATACTGAGTACAGGAAATGCTAAGTGCTACAGGACGTACAAACAGGAGACCCAGCCTGACCTGGGGACTCATGAAAGGCTTTTCCATGAGGAAGAGATGTTGAATTTGGGACCTAACGGATTAGGAGTAGATGAACATGCCCTCTCAGCTATCAAGACATTATTATAAGGCCATCAAAGTTAACACAGCATGTTACAGAGTGAGGATAGACAAATGGGTCATTCTGGACGGGCCAGAACAGATGCATGCATGTATAAAAACTTCATGTATGAAGAGGTGGTGCTGCAGAGCAGCAGGAGAAATGTCACAGTCCCATCCTGCAGGACCACGTGTCGTTGTGGAATGCTTGTCCTATATCCCCGGACATGTGACCAACAGACTCACTTGGACTAAAGGAATCTGGTGGAGAAAAAGGGATGCATGGCCGATCTCTCAAAGATCAAGAGAGAGGGCGAGGGGGGGGAGAGAGAGAGAGAGCTGGCGAGAGAGAGTGTGAGAGAGGGCCCGACCCCTGCCTCAACAGGCTTTTATTGATATTCTAGGTAGATTACATCAAGGAGGGTCCTCCTTAACTATGCACAGGTTCACTTTAGGTGGTTACCATAACAAAAGAAAGAATGTTGCTAATCCCTTCAAGATAAAGGTCATTTGCAAATGTAAAGGGAAAAGAGGTTGAACTGGTTACACCCAAACTTGAGATGTTTAGCATAGATTTTAGGAAGTTACTTTAAAGATATGAAGTAAACATTTGTTGCCTCAATTCAGGGTGAGGGAGTTTTTAGCAAAAGCAAGTCTCAAAGCGGCCTAGGTACAATGCAGGCCTGATTCCCTACGGGAGATCTATTCACAGATGTTCTCTGCACACCACACGCGTCTGTCTGCGTTCAGAACCAGAGCTGAGCCACAAGATCACATCACACACGGATAGGTTCCCTATAGAGAAGGAATGATCCAACCAGTGGTGCTGGCGCAGTTGTCTCCCCACATAGTGCAAGGCGGACCCTACCTCAGACCACAGTCAGAAGTCAGCTGGGGCGGTGGGAGGGGGTGGGGGGTTTGGGCAGGCAGAAAACTGTCCTTGAACAACAATAACATTTAAAAGTATTAAAAAAAGAGAAGAAGTCAGTTTCACAGAGATCACAGACCAAAGTGTGAAATGCAAAACTCTTAAAAAGAGAATAGAGGAAAATATTTTTATGGCCACCAGTTAGTTAAAGAATTCTTAAAACAAGATCCAAAAAGCCCAAGTGCAATGGACGAGATTGATGAACTGGACTGCAAACAAAATGCATTCATTTACCCAGTCATTGCTCATTGAGGGTGCCTCTTGTCCACCAGGCACACTCTCGGGTTCGAGGACAGAGCAGTGGACCAAAGTCTTGCCCTCGTGGAGCTGGCGTTCGGCAGGCAGGAGAGACGTCAGCTAGGAAGCAAGACTTTCCTGAGGGCAGAGTGAACCCTGGCCACAGCAGCGAAAGTGCTGGACCCTAAACCACTCAACTACCAAGGAATTAAGAATTTAAATTTTCTATTCAACAATAAACATCGTAACATCAAAGGACAAGCCAGAGACTAGAAGAGGATGTTTGTTATGTATATAACAACAGATTAGGCTGCAGAACTTTTAGTCTCAAGAATAATGTATAAATAACACCTACAAATCAATAAGAAAAAGATAAATGACCTCAGTAGAAAAATAGTCCAAAGTTGTGAACAGGCAATACATGGAAGAGAAAACCCTAACAGCTAATAAACGCGTGGGCATATTTTCATGCCCAAACTCACTAGTAATCAGAGAAACGCCAATTAAAATCGAGATGCCACTTCACACCCATCAGATTAGCAAAAATGGGAAAGGTTGACAGGTCGAGTATTGCTGAGGATGCAGAGCAGCTAAAGTGAACACGGGGACGCACTCATATGCGTGCATCGAGAAATCACAAGAAACCAAGTTACTGAATGATACACAGAATTTGAAATCAAGCAAAAAAAAAAAAAAGCTATCTAATGTTTTCAGAATATAGGCATTTGTGTGAGTTAATACAGCACAAAAACATGGATGCTTGGCCATCGTGCTCCAGTAAGCGCGTGCTAAACCCCGAAGTATCAGAGGTGATTCCTGGGGAGGAGGCAGAGGGATGCGAGGAGGGAAGGGTTCGTTCGCGTGGGGCTTGAACAGCCTGTGTGCTAGTTCACAAAGCTTTGAAAAGTGGAAGCAAGGGTGGAAACTGTTACAGTTTGATAAAGTTGGCTGATGGGTACACAGGTGTGCGTTACATTGTTCTCTGTGACTTTCTGAAGTTTTAAATAGTCCATTGAAAACAAAAAGGATGGGTCAGGTTCAGGCAGGGATAGCAGTAGGGGAAGTCGGCAGCCTGGAAAGACACCAGGCTTTCAGCAGCCATGACCGAGAGGACGCGAGGAGCCAGTGGGCCCGGAGTTGTTTGAGGAGTTTGCGGCCACACATTGGATTTGGGTACAGGGACACCTTGGAGATACGGCGGGTTCAGTTCCAGACCACTGCAGTAAAGTGCGTGTTGCAATAAAGCAAGTCGTAATCCTTCTACTAGTGGAGGATCTTGCCTACAATTTGTACAGAATGCAGCATCTGTGAAGTGCAGTGAAGCGAGCTGTGCCTGGATTCTCCCCCAGCTGTGAGGCTTCTCGGGAGGGACCGGGAATGGGGTTTAAGTAGCGAGCTGGGTCCTCCAAGCTGTCTGCTGGAACATCACTGGGACCTACACTTCCAGCCCTCCTGAGGGCAGTGGCTCTGCACTGATAACAAACTCTGAGAGTGGCAGGAAGGACAGGGCCACCAGCAGGAAGGTTACAGCCACTAGAGAGCACAGGGCCCACTGCTCCATGCTCGGTGCAGCTGCAAGCGGTCTAGGGACTGAGTCGAGTCCGAGGGACCCGTGTCTGAACTGCAGCTCTTCGCATGCAGCTCGTGGCCTTGGTCCCGTTTCTGAACTCCCCGAACCTGTGTGCTCAGTAAGGACACTCACTGAGCGCAGCTCGCAGGGCTGACGTGAGAGGGAAATGAAATGACAGGGGAGCCCCTGACAACGAGTAGCCACTGCCCTTGTCATCTCACTGCCCACACTCTGGGTCCGGCTCCTGAGGCACCACTGGGCACGTGGCGCTTGGGATCCCCTGCAGGTGCAGGCTGGACCAGGGCAGAGCAGGGACCCGGACATCCCATGCTGCTTTGAGGGCCTGCACTGGTGGCAGCTTGTGTAGCACGTGGGTGCCTCCCCCCCTCCCCCCGCCAGAAGAGGGGCCACCCAAAGGAGGCGTCTCCCAGAAAACCTTGACCACAGCCTCTCCCTCCCACCTGGAGAAGGTAACCAGACCACAGGTCATCCTCACTCACGGCTCTGACATTAAGGCAGACTGCAGAGGTGCACCGTGAGCCCAGACAGACTTGGGACACCCTTCAGCTGCACTCGTGAAGAACACTGGTCATGTGACCCCCAGCCAGCAGAGCAGGCATGGAAAGTGGCTCTTCTTTCTGGCCCTGGCTAGGGCTGGCTACCCCCAGCAGTGGACTCGAAACAAGATAGCTTCCGCCCCGGAGCCTCTGCCCGGTTGGGTGCTGGCAGCGCTTGCTTCCTCTGAGCTATATTTTTCTTTGCTATTTTGAGCTCTTCCAGCATGTTAAACAAGCTACCTTACTCTTATTTTGAGTGCTCATTAGGCACTAGGTATAGTACATCATCACATTGACTGTTCACAGCATTCTGTGAAACAGGAACGATGATTATCTTCCCTCTTTACAAACGAGGAAGCTGCGACTCCGAGAGAAAAGGTAACTTGGCCAGTGAGTGCTGGAGCTGGAATCTGATCCCAGGGCTGCAGCCCAGAACTCCAGGAAATGGGAGCAGCTCAAGCCGCGAGACCAGGAGCCCTGACCCTTAGAGGTGAATAGGAAATTGGCCAGTCAGTGGGTTCAGCCTGGAAGCTGTTGCTCCCTGGGCACCCACGTACCCCCTAGCAGCCAGCCCATCCCAGCTGCTGCGGGTCAGCAAGGGAGGGTGAGAACAACCAGCCCCCTCAGGATTAGCTCGGACCCTGCCAAGTGCTCTTTCTCCACTGCAGTTGCCGGCGCTGGACTCCACCCTTCACGTGATTCTGCCCAGAGCCAGCCTGGACTAAAGTGCCTTTACTTTCCCCCGGAGTCCCTCTCTCTGGCCCGGAGGCATGGCCTGCAAGGATCCCTCCACGACCCAACAGATTTGTACAGACTCCTGTTGGCAGTAGCTCCACGTTGGCTCCACTTCAAAGCAGAGGCGGCCCGGCTCCTCCAGGTGTCAGAAGCAGCTGGCACGTTAGCTGAAGGCCTCTGGCAGGAAGGGGTGTTGAGCCAACTGCCATCAACTGGAAAACAGCACATGTGGATGACCTCCTCTCCAAGAGAGTCCTTCTTGAGGCCTGTGGGGGCGGGGACAAGTTTGAGTTCAGGGTGAGGGAGCTAGCTGTCTGTGGGATATGGGGCCGTTCCTGTCACCGAAGGCAAAGACAGGCCTGGAAGGCCTCCTTCCTGCCTGTCCCTACAGTGCAGAGCATTGGTTTGGAGACGGGCAGTGCAGCACACGACATTTCTAAAGTCACTCTCTGAGTCTTCCAGACTTTTCTGCCACCACAGGGCTCCAGACAGTGAACTTCTTCCCCAGCAGGACCAGGCTGGCTACCAGGAGAAGCCGTTAGTTCTGCCCACACTTGGGATGGCACTGCAGGGCTGGCAGAGCTCCCTCACACTCACGGGAAGTGCACGCCTTCTCAGGCTTCTGCGTGGACACTTCCAGCAACAAGAAGCTCACTCCTTCATGAAGCAGCCATAGTCCCAGAGCTGAGAAGCTTGACAAAGTCTTCTGAAGCTGGACACTAGAGCCCTGTGACCTCCCCTCGGAGGCAGCCCTTCAGAAGCCGGGTCTCAGCCCTCCCTCCTTGGACTAGATGTAGCCATTGCTATCATGGCTGGCAGACTCTCCACCACTCCAATGCCCTATGCTATGGCTCTGGTTTATTCCTCTCAAACAGACTGTCCACAGCTGTGTGTGGCGTCCAGATGTCACCTGGCCAGGAGAAAGAAAGGGCACTGTGGCCACACTCACTCATTTGTTCTCACTTTCCTGCACTCAACAAATATGTACCGAGCGACAGCTCTGCCCTGCACCGTGCTGGGCCCTGGAGTCAGGCAGCAGAGAGGCAGAGTTGTTGCCTAGTCGGTCTTGCAGTCCTGGCCACAGACACACGTGAACAGTGTGACGAGGTAGCAGGGAACGAATGGTGCCAGCCCATAGTGGGGAGGCGACCCTAGCCTGGCATAAGGGAGGGTCCCCAGAGAGGTGCTGTGTGGGCTGCAACCTTGGAGGGTGAGTGGGCGTCAGATAGGCGAGGAGAGGGGCCTGGAGGGCGGGGAGCGTTAGAGGTAGAGGGGCTGGCTTGTCTGAAGGGCCTGAAGAAGGAGGGAGCGCTGGGAAGAACTGAAGGATCCGTGCGGCTGGAATATAGTGAGGGTCACTTTCTGTGGCCTCCGGGAGGCAGAGGATAGAACACGTGGGTAGGAATGGGGACTCTGCCATAAGGGCGATGGGAGCCTCTGAGTTGTAAAATGGTCAAATTTGCATCTTAAAAAAGATCTCTCTGACCCCAGTATGGCTACTCAATTAGAGGCAGGCCAGAGTGGTTGCAGGAAAAGGGAAGAGGTCATCCAGTTGTCCAGGAAAAAGAGGTGGAGGTGGAGCCCTGGCCGGGCAGCTCAGCCGGTTAGAGCATCCTCTCGATGAGGCGCCAAGGTTGCGGGTTCCAGCCCCAGCCAGGGCACACACAAGAATCAACCAGTGGATGCATCAATAAGTGGAACCACAGATCGATGTTTCTCTCTCTCTCTCTCAAATCAATAAATAAAAAGAAAAATTTTTAAAGCGGTGGAGGTGGGCGTCGGGTGGTGGCTGTGGAGGAAAGTGGACGGATACAAGAGAAGCGTCGGGGTAGGACTGACGGACTTGATGATCGATGGCTGTGGGTGGGCGAGCCAGGGAGTTCCCAGGATGTCAGGAGGACTCCCGGTTTCTGGCTGAGCAGGGTAGTGGGGGTGTCGCTGGGAGCAAAAGTTTAATATCCAAGTGGCTTTCCGGCAGCCAGTCTCACTGCTTGCAGAAACCCCTCACCCTTTCAACATGCTGCTGGGGCCCAGGCACACGTCCCTCAGAAAGAAAGCCCCTGCCACTGTCACCCTCCCCCAGCTAGCCTGCTGGTCCTGGCTGGCTGCTGTAAGTTTCAACCCACCAAGGAGCAGGGGTCAAGACCAGGCGCACACAGCCACCCTGCTCCACAGAGACCACCGCCCTTATGCTGGTGGGCCCCGCCCTCTGTTGGCGGAGTTCCTGTTCACCCCCAGGTGCCCATCTTGAAAGAGGGTGCTATGTTCACAGTCAAGAACGGCCCCTGCCAGGAGCCTGCAGGCCACTTCTCAGGCTGGGAGGGTGTGCCACTTCTGGTCCTCTCTGTGGCTGAGAGGGGGCGCTGCTTGTGGGCCCACCCATCTCAGGAGCGCACTGGCCAGCGAGAACAGTGACTTGTCGGTGGGACCATGGGATGGTCGCACAACTTTGTGGATACATTAAGAACGGTGCACACGTTCAGAGGGTGGGTCTGTGGCGTTTGAGTTACATTGCAATATAAATAAATGAACAAATAGATCAATTAGGAAATAGTAAATGGACATAAATGCTATAAACAGGAGCCCTGGGTCCAGGTTGGTGATAAACAACAGAAGCCAAATAACATCTTCAAAGGCTTTGGCTCCCCTTCGTGGTTTCCTGCTTGGGGACGTTCTCAGCCTGGCGCTCTTCCTTAGTAATTAACTTCAGGCCACTCGGGTTCTTAGCTGTCCTGGGAGTGGGGCAGGAAGGAAAGGGCACCGGCTCCTCTTCTCTGGGGACTTCTCTGCTGAGCCGGGAATGGAAACGCTTTGAGGTGTCGGTGGCTCTTCCTTCCTCCGCACTCTGGGAGAGCTCACTTTCTGCCTGCTCTCTGCCTCTCTCACCTCTCCCAGCCCATACAGTTAGAACCTGGGCTTTGAGCCCTCTCCGTTTCTTTCTGCTTGCCTTTATGAGAACAGGAGTGACCACTTGCCTGTGGCTCAGTACTCTGTCCCAGGAACCACTAATGGAGGGACCAGGACGCCCTCCTGTGGTCCTCAGCAGCTTTGCGTCTTCCCACCCTCTAGCCTTGAATTTTTTTAGCTAGAATTTTTAATGTTCAACTCTTGGTAGTTGGGGCAGTTTTTTTCTTCCCCAAGAGATACATGAGGAACAGCTAGGCCTTCAGATATAGGTGAAAGAGAAGAAATTATCCACAGAAACTAAGAAATGAAGGTGAGTGTTTATGCTCTATTTTAAAAGAGGCAGCGTGACCTAATAGAAAGCACATGGCCTGTAGTCGGGCCAACTCACCAGCTCTGTGACTGAGCAGTTAACATCTCTGAGACTTGGTCTCCTCCCCTGTGAAGTGGGACCAATAACGAGTCCTACCTCACTGTTGTGGGTCGGCTTTACTCAGCACAGGTTAAACTCCCGGGGCAGTGCCTGCCAGGAAGCAGGCGCTCAGTAAGTGGTGCACCTGGGTCCATTGTTATCCCTGTCACCACCAGAGACTAGATGCAGGAACCATCCTCACTCTTGGGGGGGACCCGAAACCAGGGCCACTTACCTTGGAAAACTTCAGGGGACGGCCCACATTACATTCTCTGGAAAGCCCCTCCCCACAGGCGAGCGGTGCCAGCTCGCCCTGGGCCTGATGCAGCTGCCAGTGTGGGGACCCTCTGACCCTGGGATGTGGGGAGAGATTTAGGAAAATACACAAGAGAGCAAGATAAAACCTATTTTTTACTGTAAAGATAAAGCCAGACGGGCCCCGTCAGAAACAGATTGGGGTCCCAGCGCCCTTTCAGTAGATGAGTTTGGCACCCCGCCTGGCACCTGGACGGAGCCCAGCAAATGCCCATCTCCTTCCCTCCTGTTCTCCCTCTGAGGAGTCCCTGAGTAGAGTGTGAACATGGCTTTGGTCTGATCCCTTTAGTAGTTTTTTTCCTGTGGGGTGTGTATGCAGTAGGAGGAACTGGAGGGAGGAAAGTCCAGGAGGCAGTCAACTTGTGAGAGTGGGCAGCAGAAAGGAGCAGTGGCCGCCGTGATGTCATGAGGTGCGTCGTGTTCCTTGCCCTCTCAAGTGCAGAGTCCCCGGGAGCTCGGTATCCTTGTCCCTTGTCTGCCATCTGTGTCCCGGGATTGGAGGTGCCTGTGGCTCTTCGTGTTCTCGGTAGCTTGTTAAATCTCAGTGCCATTGCCAAGGCCCTTTGAAACCCCTTGGCTGTTCTTTTTGCCTTTTCTGATCAGCTGTATTTATTCCGAACTAAATGGTCCTCACTGCAGGATGAAAGGGTTTACTGCTGAAGTCTATGAAAAGAGATCTTGGCTGCATTACAATTGTGCCCTCTCCGTGCGCCCAGCCCCCTTTCCTCTCTCCTCGCGCCCCATCCACAAGCTGGTGGCACACAGACCGAACTGGGGGCCTACCCTTGGGAGTGTGGTCAGCTCAGTTTGGTGGCAGAGCCCCACCGACGAAGCAGTGAGGTGACTGGGAGGAACTTGTCTTGGGGGGCCTTCTCCCGATGTCTTGCTGCCTCAAGGGAGACTAGAGCCCCAGGAGTGGCCTTCTCGCTCTCATCTCTCTCTCTCCCCCTCAGGATTGTGCTCATGGATGATGCCGTGGACTGCCTGATGTCTTTTTCAGATTTCCTCTTGGCTTTCCAGATCCAGTTTTACTACTCAGGTGAGAGTCTCCAGGGCCCACGTGGCTCCTGTCACAGCACATGTCCCTCTCCTGCCCCCTGCCCCTTCACCTTTGTGCCCGCACACGTGTCTCCCGCACTTCCTTCCATGGTGTGCTTCACCTCAGGTCACCACAGGGTTCCAGCTGTCGTCACTGGCAGTCACAAGATGGAGTGTGCAGAACCCACTTCCTCAGTGTCCTCCAGACACGGAAGAGCGCAGCCGGCAGTGCGGCAGGTCCTTCTGAGTGATGATGACAGTAACAGTGACAATACACACCATTGTAACAACACCCGATGAGTTCAGTATTCATCAAAGCCGTGCTATGTGCCCGGCAGAGCACTAAGGACATTAACCCTTGTAACAGCCCTAAGAGATTGGTCCTTTAGGACAGCGGTCCCCAGCCTTCCTGGCACCAGGGACTGGTTTCGTGGAAGACAGTTTTCCCAGGGACAGGGGTGAGGGGAATGGTTTCGGGATGGATCCGGCACATTACATTCAAGCTCCCCTCCTGCTGTGCGGCCCAGGCCCAAACAGGCTAGGAGGCTGGGGACCCTGCTCTAAGAGATAAGCTTACAGAGGTAAGCAGCCGAGCTAACAAGTGGTGGAGCCCAAGCTTGACCAGAGGGCTCTGCTGGATCACCGACACCTGAGGCCCCCAGGCCCGGCCTCGTGTGTGAGAATGTGGGTTTTCCCACCCACAGAGCTTTCAGTAAGCACCCACAGGTCCTGTCTCACACCCCCACCCTGCTCCCCAGCACACACCAGCTGCCCCCTTAAATCCCCCTGGAATCAGGTATAATTAAAACAGGCGAATAAATACAGATGCACAGCCGCTCACACACACATCAGATGGAATGTCGGGTTTAAAACTGCTGACTGTGTCCACAAACAAACTGGTTTAAAACGAGCTCTTCCGATAAACAAAAGGCTGTCCTTGGAGCCTGGACATGGCCTTCTTGCCAACTGGTGGCCCCGCCAGCCCTGGCCTCGCTCAGACATGACATCCTGTTTTCCTGATGGCAGTCCACGGGCCTGGTAAGGCAGGGTCTGGGGCCTGGGTCTCACCACTGGCTCTTCATGGCTCCAGGAGCTTGTTTCCTGATTCTCTAAAGCTCCTGGGCCCTAGCGGAGGGGCAGCCACATTTGGGAGGACGCTCCCCCCCCCCCCCACCGCCTCAGCAGGCGCCCCTCACAGCAGCGCTGGGCTGGAGCGTCAGCACCGCACAGCCGCGGGGTCTGTCAGCAGTGCGAGGCCCTGCGTCACTGCTCACTAGCACCGCCTTGACTGCCAGAGTTCAAAATCAGTTCCCAAGTTCAGTGAATTCTCAGCTTGCAGGCTTTTTCTTCCACACCGGTATTCCAACGTGCTTGCTTTCTTTTTTTTATTTATCCTCACCCAGGACATTTTTCATTGCTTTTAGAGAGAGGGGAAGGGAGAGAGAGAAACATCAATCAGTTGCCTCCCGTACACAAAGACCTGGGATCAAACCCACAACCCAGGCATGTGCCCTGACTGGGAATTGAACCCACAACCTTTCGGTTATGGGATGACGCTCCAACCAACTGAGCCATACTGGCCCGTGTTCTGGCATGCATTCCTGAGTCACAAGGACAGGTAGCCTCAGATGATGGGGCTTACCAATGGGAGCGTGCATGCCCCCACTTTTTAAAAAACATTTATAGCCATTTAATATGTACCAGGTGCTGGGGCAGGGAGGGTGACAGGGCATGGTGCCCGCCTTTGAGGATCTTCCGGGCCAGCCAGGGGACAGAGTGAACAAACAGTTACTTGGAAAACTCATCACTGGATAATGCTACGAAGAAGTACAGGGTGCTATGCAAGTACGTAATGGGGATCTCACCTGGTCCAGGAACAACTGCCCAGAAGAGGGGACATTCGAGCTGAAACACATGGTCGTGTCATCTCTCATGAGCGCGGTGGTCACACGAGGTTGAGGGCTCCAGCTCCTAGCGCGCCGTGCCCTGGGCACTGATGCTGGTGTGGAGCCGAGCTGGCAGAAGGGAAGACACAGGGGAGGGATGAAGTATGTCCTCCCTGCCTGACCTCTGCCCCCTCTATCCCAGAGTTCCTGGAGAGTGTGGCTGCCATCTACCAGGACCTACTGTCAGGCAAGAACCCCAACACGGTAATTGTGCCAACGTCTTCCAGCGGGCAGCACCGCCAGCGGCCCACCTTGGGTGAGACCAGCACGCTGGAGGGAGTCGAGGCTTCACTGTTCTGCCAGCGCCTGGAGAGCTTGTGTGACCGGCACAAGTACAGGTGAGACGGGGGACCCAGGGGCCCTGCGGGCTGGCTGCAGCCCTGGAGTAGACCTCTAGCAGGCTGTTCTGACTGGCCCAGGGCTTCTCTTCTAGGGCCATGGTATAAACCAGAGCAGGGCCGCTTGCCCCCAGACCAGGCTGCTGGCGGGAAGGCTGCCCAGGTCACTCACTGAGGGAGGACTGCCTTCCCCTGGGCAAGACTGCAGTACCTGACCCGCTTGGCCCTTTCTCCTTCTTGGGAGATAGATAGACTGGCCCTCACGTTTTGGAGAGAGGGAAAAACATTCATTGTATAAAGAATTCACTCTACAGAAAGGGAGGGTGAAGCTGTCCTGTGTGGCACAAAGTCCGCTGAGAGACAGAGCAGCCACTGTTGGCTTCTTTCTGGAAGAGGCTGTTTGTTATCTATTGCCATTTCCCAATCCCCTCCCCACTCCCTCCTAGTAAAAGCACCCGTTGGTGAACCTGCCAGCCCTTTATGTTCACAGTCAAGGCCTTGCTCCTGGACATCCGCCGTGCTCCTCCAGGGCCTTGGTGCCCCAGGAAAGCCTGGTCCCTTCGTCTCATCATCCTTCAGGCCTGAAGGTGTGGATGGGAGGATGACACTCAGACATGCACATCTTCGAACCTGGCCTGTGCTCTCTCTCCTAGCTGCCCGCCCCCGGCCGTCGTCAGAGAGGTCCTAGGCAACGTTCAGAGGCTGACCTTCTACGGGTTCCTTGTGGCTCTCTCAAAGCACCACGGAACCAACCAAGCCCTAGGTAAGCCAGCACTAGCTGTGGTGTCTCCTCTGGCCACACAGTACAAAGCCCTGTAGGAGCTGGCCTCTGCTGGCAGAATGGTCCCATGAGGAGGAGCCACCACCATCTCTGCCGTGACCTCTCAGGGCTGGACTCTGAGGCCCAGGAAGCCACAATGTGCAGAACACAAGACTGTGCCCTCTTAAGCCTCTCATGCCCCTCTGGGAAGGGACAGCCTTCCCTGCCCACAGCCCTGCCCCAACATGAAGCATGCATCTCGTGGCAGAGGCATGCCCAGCCCCTCCCCACAGAACCCCGGTTCTGTCTGGGGGCGTAGCCTGGGCGACACAGGGCTATTTACTCAGGGGCTCTGGAGATTATATATCAAACAGCCCTGGATCCATTTGTAAACAGGACAAAGGTGTGTCTGGGGAGGCCTTTTTCCCAGCTGCGAAAAAATCTAATTAATCTGAAAGGGATCAGAAAGGGGGCAGGGAGAGGCCGGCACTGGCCCAGTTTTTTCTGTCCGTCGTTTCATTCACACTGGTTGGCCGTCGCCACTCACCACCCCCCACACTCGCTGCTCTCCTGGGGAGGAGCCGCCAGGTCACCATCCAGGGGAGCTTGAGGGGTTCTTATCTGTCTCCCTCCTCGAGGTATCCAGGTGTGCTGGGAATCCCAGGTTCCTGAGTCTCGGAGAAGAGACACCCATGTTCCCCTTCCTTCTGCCGGTTGAGGGAATGGGGTCAATGGAAGGAACTTTAACATTCGTTAGAGACCAGCCACAGGAGGCCAATGCTGGCCTAGATGCTTTAGGTCTGACGCAGTATGGAGCCTGCTGGGGTGCTCTGGGGCACACAGGCACACACACCCCAACAGGACTGACTGAGGGCCCGGACAGCGGTTATTCTGAGTCCGTGCTTGGGGCATGCACAGGTCTGGGGACCAAGAGAGGCTGGCAGCCGAGGTCACTGGCTGGAAGAGAGTACAAAGGAGACAGATAGGAGTCAGAAGTCAAGAGCAAGGGAGTGGCAGGTGGGAATTTGCTTAGGTTTTCTTTCACACTCCTAGGTAACTGACCACCCTCCCTTCCTTTCCAGCAATCACAGCCACTAGGGAGGAAAAGGAAAAGCTAACTAGCATCTGAGTCACTGCCTGGACTAACCGCAGGCCCTCACTATTTCTAGGGCCTTTAAAGAGACAGTCAGTCAGTCAGCCACTTTCTGGAGCACTGGTGCTGGGCTGAGTGGGAGATGGAAAGAAGCATTTAGTCTTCGCCCTCACCTGCGGCTCCCAGGTGTGAAACAGAGACCTGGAGGCCCCTGGCTGCAGCCAGTTGTCAGCCTGCTCCTTTAGTCGTCAAGGCGACCACAAAATGAGAGGGTCCCATGACACATAGTTTGAAAACCACTAACTTAAAGCAAAAGGAACTGGGAGGCAACATTTGAGAAGGGCATGGAAAAGTCAGGAGTTGAACTAGCCTGCCTAATGGGTCGTTTTAAGGTCAAGGCCTTCTAGAGACCAGCCTTGTTGACCCCCAGACCTAGGTTCTGACCGCCAGCCAGCTCTTCGCCCTGAACAGTTTGTTGGTGAGAGTCTTTCTGTCGGCAAACTTCAGCTCTGCCCTCCCTCCCACTGTCAAGGGCTCCAGGGAATGTCCAGTGGAGAGAGATGTGTGACAGCAGAGATGGGACAGCTCTCCTTCTGGTGGCTTCGGCCATGCCGAAGAGAGTTTGGTCTGCTCCCGACCAGTCTCCTCTCCTCACCCCGGTCCCTCCCCGGAGGTCTCTGTGGTTAGCCTGGGCCACATCCTGTATCTCTGGCTCCTCTTCAGCCCAGTACTGGGGGGCCTCAAGGAAGGACTAACCCCTGCCCGCCTCTTTACCAGCTCCCAGCCCACCATCTGATCTTGGAAGGGGATCGCCGTTTGAGCAGTGACCTTGAGGTTTGGGGATGTCTTCTTAGCTGTGGTCTCTGCCCCAAGTCGGGGGTTGGGGTGGGGCAGGCAGCAGGGCTATTAAATGTTACAAACACTAAATTTATCCAGCAGTACCCAAGACTCTCTGCCCTGATAGCATTCCTTTTAAATTTCTCTTAAAAGCTGTCCCCCATATCTTTTGTATCAGCCCAAATAGGCAGACATGACGGGAAGGGGCACAGAAGCATGCTGGGAATGGGGCTGTCTGACCAGAGCCTGGTTGAAGGACCCTCAGATTAAGTTTTATGCCCCCCAATTACCTCCTAGGAGCTCTGCCTGACAAAGGGGACCTGATGCATGACCCAGCCATGGATGAGGAGCTGGAGCGACTGTAAGTGTCAAGCGGGAAGGTGCTGCCCCCTTGTGGGGGCAGACCTCAGCCGGACCTGGCAGTGCCCCAGCGTGGGCTCACACACTGCTTGTCCGTAACATCCCCATCAGTCAGGGAAGGGTTTAGGGGCCCGCAGAGGCCCAAGGTATCCTCTCTTTGAGCCCCTTGGGAATGTAGCCCATGGTCTCATTCAAATGCAGGAGTGTGTGTGGAGGTCCTGGTCTCTGGACAGGAGGCAGCTTGCTGCTCTCTGGGCTTCTTTCCTCCTTCAGGCTGGCCCAGATCCCAGACCTGGTCAACTCGGTCACTGCCAGTCCAGAGGCCAGCTGCCTGCCTTCCCGGACCCCTCACCGGGCTGGCTTTTCCTGGAGAACCCTCCACCATGCCCGCAAAGTGGATGCAGAGAGTGATGGCTCCACTGAAGAGACAGACGAGTCTGAGACTTGAGGACTCAGAGGGTCCCATCTACAACACCCTGTACCCTGCTCCTTCCTATCTACTCCTGCCAACGCCTCATCTGCCCCTGTGCGGTGCTGCCCTCTGCTGGTGAAAAGGCCAAATAACAGCCCCAGTCCAAGACCTGTCGGAGGGGTTCTATCAGGCAACCCAAGCAGTGACCAAGAAAGTTAGCCTAGTCCCGCTGTCCCAGTCAGCCTTTGCGGTTTAATCAGCCCCAGACTGACAGCACATTGAACTGAGGCCACTGGCAAGGGACTTGGCATCACTTTTTGCTGACAGTCGCCACATAAGGTTCATCTCACAGCAGCTCCAAGAAAAGCCAAGGAAGGCTTTGCACGCTCAGGGGGTTAACACCCGGGGTGCAGGTAGGGGGGGACATAATCATAATCACAGTGGCCTCGTACTGGAGAAATGGCCATGCCACGTGAGGTGAAGGGTGGGCAAGACCATTTCCCTTTCAAAAACTGCTTCAAGCCTCCTGTGTCTGAGTTAAATGTGAAATGAATAAAGTCCCTTGCGTCTGCTAAGTGGTGAGCCTAAACCCACTAGACCGAGGAGGGGGTGAAGGGAAGGGATGAGTTTGGGTTTTTGGTACCGCGTCCCAGCTTTTCTGGGAGGTGAGGGCCAAAGGACCACTCAGCCGGGACACCTGCCTCAAATAATGAGTAGAGGGGCTTACCTCTAGCACGTGACAGCCTTTCAAAGGAGAGGGACTCCCTGCTAGGGTGGGCCTTCAGAAAACAAGCTCAGAGGGTTCAGGGCCAGGTTCCTGTAACTTTAAAGACTCTGGCCACAAACGGTCAGCACTGCAGAACCTTCTAGCCAGCTTCACTAAACATTTGCCAAGTACCTGCTCAGGGATAGGTCCATGGGGATGCAGCTGTGAACACAGGCCCGAGGACAAGCCTCCAGCCAAGACTGCAGGAAGGCAAGGACAAGTGGTTTTCAATGTCCTTGAACTGGGCAGGGGTTCCCCAGAAAGTAAAACCCACCCAGGGACCCAAGCAGAGCAGGCCACTGCCTCTGAAGCAAAGCCAAAGGTCACTGCCACTGGGCACACAGAACAGTCCCTGGGCTTATCCCTGCCTAGACCAGCCCCGTGGTGCCAGGCCAGGACAGGACGTCCAGACCTACCAAACTCCAGGAACACAGAGAGGTCTCTAGGCTCACAAACAGTTCCAGCCTCCAACTAATCTGATTAAATCCTGATTGGAAAATCCTGGTGTGCATCACGATCCCCCCACAGAGTCTGTTTACAGTGCAAATTACCAAACTCCAGCTTGGAAGAGGGTGCAGAATCCAGATTGTAAACACTCACAGCATTGCGAAGCTGGAAGTCCCAGATCCATGCTTTGGAAATCACTGGCTTAGCAGAGTTCCCATGGCTCCCTCCACCCGTGCTTTCAGGTCGATGGTTTACAACTGCACCCCAACAACCCCTACAGTGGCAGGTGTTCCAAGAGCCTCTATAGGGGAAAGGTGTTGCCAAACCAGGGGTTTATACATATACATACACATCCCTTCTTTCTGGATTTAAAAGGGTTCCTTAAGGTCTGTATACTTTATTACCAACACCCCCAGTCAAGCCTACTGTTAGGATGAGGTGCAGGGCTGCTGAGGTTATCCACCTGCCTGCAGTCACGAGGCTCCGTGGATGAGTTGAAAGGCCAACTAATACCAGCTCTTTCCTCCGCGTGCAACAGGGTGGTGAGGTCGAGGCTGCACCGGACCTCGAGGCAGCACAGGGACGAGGAGCCAGGGAACTTTGGCTTTCAGAGAAGAGACAAGCTGGAGGCCCTGGAGAAAGTGCCCTCAGCTTCGGCACCAACGCCCTACCCCTATTGGTGGGAGCCCAGACAGTGAGGCAGGGGGCCTGCCCTGGGGTGGGGAGGCAGGATCCAGAGAGGACACTATTTCATTCAGACAAACAGGGGTCCAGGCCCTGTCGGGGCTTTATTTGACACCACTGTGTTTCAATACAAATAGTCCAGAAAGAAAAGTCAAGTCCCTCTGGGGGAAGGGGTGGTGGGAAGTGGTTTGTGTTGCTTGGGAGGCCAACCCTCACCCACAGGGGCTGGGGTGGGCCCAGACTGCCGGCATGGCAGGGGAAGATGGCACCAAGGATGACACAGTGCATGGCCCAGTGGCCAGGGGCAAGGCTTGCAGCTCCAGTTCTGTAGGCACATCAAGCTCATTGAGGGGGTGCTATCCAGGCTCCCTAAACCTGTCCCTCATGTCCTCTGCTTCCTTGGCCAGCATTGTGTTCACAGCATCCAGAGCAGGACACCACAGGGCAGAGGAGACACCATGGCCACCAAATGGGGGAAAGGACAGTCTCAGGAGGGGGAGAGGGTCCTGTGGTCCACATGGATGGTAAGGAAGGACTCCGAGACACCTGGGAGGAAAAGTAATCCCTCCAAGTGACCACTGTAAAAAGGGGTGTTGAGGCAGATCATCACTCGGGCCTCCAGTCTGATCCCAAATGAAACTTTCAGGTACCAGGTCAAGTTTCTAGCCCTTAGTAAGGCCCAAACGAAGGTCCTTCCCCTCCCCTGTCCTCTCCTAGGGCCCAGAAGAAGCCACTGGGGCAGCAACAGCAGCAGCAAGTCCAGAGCCTCCCTCCTCTGGGGGCTGGTCCACAGCAGAATTCTTCCTAGACCTCCCCGCTGGTTCCAGAGGGTGGGGGCCAACCCCCAGACAACCTGGAAGGATCCTAGAGCCGGCAAAAAGCCTTACACTTTCCACTTTCCCTCCTCGGGGAAGGCTGGACCCAGACTAAGCCATCCTGAGGAGGTGCCCTCCCCCACTCCCAGTGTGGCAGGGCAAGTGAGCAGCAGCGGCGGGAGCAGGACTGGAAGGATAGGAATCTAGCACACGGGGGAGAGTGTGAGGGGATAAAGGGCTCGATCTACAGGCAGAGGTCAAGGCCTGGTACTGCCCACCCCTCACCGGAGATCCTCAAAGGCCACCCAGTCACACACCACACGTGTAAGTAACAGTTCCTCCCCAGCTTCCACAAGGCAAGCAGCCCTGGCCTGGTGACCATGGGGTTTTTGCTGCTGTCACCACCACATGCCTGAACTGTGAAGCCTGGATCAGTAGGAACCATAGCGATCCTGGAAACGGGGGAAGGAAAAACAAAGTCAGCATCTCTGACCCGCAGCAGCTGCCCAGCAGGGGCACCCTCCACCAACATCCCAGGCAGGGCTAGGAAGAGCGGGGAGGGGGCTCCCAATCTCACATGGCTCAGATTGTTTGATACTATGTTGTGCCTTGAGAAGGGGGTTGTGGCCAGACCCCAAGGGGGAGCCCTGCCTAATCTCAGAGAAGCTGGGGAGAGGAAAGGGTAGTACAGATGAATGACAAGTCTGGGGGAGACCCGTGGAGACAGAATGTCGCAGGGAGAGGCCCAGCTTGGTATTGAGCTCGAAGGAAGCTGCCCCTCCAGGAC
Organism: Macrotus californicus; assembly: GCA_007922815.1. Classification (NCBI taxonomy): domain Eukaryota; kingdom Metazoa; phylum Chordata; class Mammalia; order Chiroptera; family Phyllostomidae; genus Macrotus; species Macrotus californicus. The sequence continues at coordinate 33,529 of VMDR010002230.1, read as the reverse complement.
AAGCAAATGCTCTCACTGGCTGAGGGGCTCCCAGTAACAGTGTCTGGGTGTGGTGGTGAAGGCCAACCTCCAAGCACTACTCTAGGCCCCTCCCACCCCTGGTCAAGCAGCCCCCAGCCTTACCTGTAAAGAATTCATCACACCATTGGCCAGCACAGCCATCTTCCCAGCCACAGACTTGACGCCCTGCTTAAACTGGGCAATGTCAGCTGTGGGGAGCACATTCCCCAGAGAAACACTACCTGTAACAGCAAAGGAAGGGGTGACCCAGACGCCTGCAGGGTGCTCTGCCCCACCCACTGGGCCTTCTGGCTCTGCTCCCTGGTCTCACTTGGTGCCCACACCTTTGGCGCCTACCTGCTCCATGGGCTCCATCCATGTCCCCAAACAGGTCTGAGGAGCTGATGGCACTACTGCCTGAGAGCTGCTGCAGCCGAGACCTGGCTTCATACTGTGGCGAAGAAAAGGCAAGGCCTGGTCATCTTTTGGTTGATGTCCCCAGAACTCGGAGCCCAGCCACCTAGTGCTGAAGCCCCAACTAGCAGCAGGTAGGAAGGTCTTGCTCCCACCCACGGCCTTCAGCCCAGGGCGCACAACTCCACTTACCTCGGCATCTACCTCCCGCCCAAAGAACATGGCAGATGAGATGGCTTTAGCTCCTGCAAATTTCTGGCGTGCTTCACTGGACTCAAGACCCGAGCTCCGGCTCTCCACCTCCCTCCGGTTTGCGACTCTGAGGGTAGAGGTGGGACAATATGTCTGACCCTTCCCATCACCGTCCGGGGTTGTGCTCCTGCCCCATCACCACCCAAGGCAAACATGGGCGTGCTTATCAAGGCCCTGGCCGGTTCTAGGACCCAGGGGCCTCTCCCCTGGATGAGGCCTCTCCCTTCTCCGCACTGAAGCCGAGGCACAGAGAGCTTATGTCACCTGCACTAGGCGGTTTGGAGGGGCCCAGGCTTCTGCCCCCAACAGCACAGCTTCATCGAGGTCTAGGACATCGGAACGTCACCACTGGCCTAACACTAGGGCGACCATGCGTCTCAGCTTGCCAGGGTTTGAGCTTTAAATAAGCTTTAAAGAAAATATGACCAAAGCCAGAGACACATAACCCCCGGGAGGTCCGGGAGAAAGCATAAAGTCGGACCCCTCCTGCCAGAGACACGGGCCGTGGACAAGAGGCTGCTAAGCATAGCTCACACCAAGGCCCAGCTCCAGCACTGCCGGGTATGGGAGCCACTACGTCCATGTGGCTATTTAAGTCTACTTAAGCTGCATTTAAAACGTGGATCCTCAGCTGCTCTACCCACATTTTAAGGGCTCAGTAGCCACACACCTAGTGGCTACCACACCAGACAGCACGGACACAGAACCCTTCCCTCACAGGAAGTCCGACTGGACGGTGATGCCCTAGGCCACCCCACCTTTCCGAGACAGGCCGGATGCTCGAGATGGTCACTTCTGGCTCCTCCTCCATCCTGTCCACACCCCAGGTGGCATCTGTGTCCCACCGGGAACCAAAACTGTCCCCCAAAGAGAAGGGGTTGTCCTTGTACCTAGGGAGACAGTAGCGTGGCTTAGAGAAGCCTGACAAGGAGCAGGATGGCCAAGTCTTCGCCCCAACAACAGCCTTACTTTGGGGGTCCAGAGGCAAAAGCACCAACATCGTCAAACAAGTCCAGCTGTGAGCGGGAGGGCTTTGCACTCGCTGGGGTTTCCTGCTCGATCACCTGCATCTCAGACAGCACCGAGTGGGAGATGGAGCTGTGGAGAGGGGCAGAGCTGGGCAGAAGCACTGGGGTGAGCACCAGTGTCACTACCCGACAGAGCATGCCAGCTGCTGGCAGGAGCCCGGGCTCCCCAAGCACTGCCCAGAGCCTGCGCCTGCCACCCATGCCCGCGGCTGGGCTGCGCTGGGGAACGCGCCCTCAGCTATAGACACACTGGCTTTGTTTGCTCAGAGCAAGCTTACCCTGACCAGTGGCCACCTGCCCACTGGAACTTGAACCATGAGCCCCAAGTGACAGCGCTGGCAAGCACGCCTGCTGTGCCACAGCCACGTCCTTCCCCAAGACGGGCACACACACACACAAAGCAAGGCAAGAAGCATGCTGCTGAACAAGGGAAGTGAGTCTAATGGCATCGAAGGGCCGGTGTCAATCATTCCACCTATCTTTCACGACAAAGAGCATTTCACAGCACAGAGCCTGCCCTGTGCACGAAGACCAGACCCGCGGCCTGGCTTGCACAGCGCACAGGCACCGAGTGGGTAGGCAGCACCAGCTCTCGACGCCTCGCTTTCCTCCTGCGCCGCCCCATACAGGCATCTCAAGGGTTCAGCTCACTAAGATTAATGCACTAAAAGACCAGCTACAGCTTTTAGTGGGCAGAACCCCAAGGAGTGAAAATTATGCAATAGGGATTTAAACAGGGTGGGCTGGCTTTAAAGATTCTCTTGCACTACAAAAATGAAAAAATAAAAAAGTGTTCCTACCCTTTAACTCAGTAATTCCTGTGACCACAACAGGAAGAGGGTGGAGACCCGAAGTTCCCTTCGGGGTTAAAATTTCCCTGACTGGCTGCGTGTTACACTGGCAGCGCACGCACTGAAAGGGAGCAAGTGAAGTCCAACGGGCATGTGTTCAGGCAGACTAGGCAGAAGCCACCCAGCCTCATCTTCTTCCAGAGAAGTAGAGCATGAAGGCCAAATACACGGAATTTAGAATCAAAGAGTTCCAGGTTCAAAACCTATTTGTGCCAATTACTAGGTTTGTGGGCTTCAAGCAAGCTGCTGCTCTGCTGAGTCTCAGTCTCCTCCTCTGTGAAGGGGAAGCACTGTCTCTGCATAGCACTGTGGTCAAGCCCAGAAGGCCAAGGGCAGAGCTCAGCCCCCTCAAAAGGCGTGGCCACCACTCGGCACCAGCTGCCTGGAGCCAGGATCACTGGCTCCAGCACCTTCAGATTCTCCAGTTTTTAAGAGATCAAAAATTTAGTGTTACTGAAATCTCCAGACACTAACTCAGTGTAGAGCAAGCAAAACGCCTAAGAGAACTGGTCTGCGGTCTTTGTTTTAAGAAAGCCACAGCAACACGACGTCCTGAAACAGGAAGTGTACTGTCCAACCAGAGAGCATTTGGAGGTTGGGGTTACTTCTGGGTGTCGGTATCAGGCAGCACTACTGGCACTTAGTGGGCAGGAGTCAGGGCACATACCCACTACGTGCCAAGCACCACACCAGGTGCATTAAACAATAAGCAGAGCAGACTAAGCCCAGAACCCAAAACTACAGGGAAGAACCTGTTGGGGCTCCTGGGAGAACATGGCATTTCCCTGCCATACTCTGGGGCTGAGCCTCACCTTCGGGACACCAAGCCCATGCCCAACCTCTCTGCCTGCTCTCGTTTCTTCCCTTCCAGGTTCTGTAGCTTCTTCTCCTCCTTTTTACGATCAATCTGGAGCTCTTGGTATGCCAGACGCATGGAGGCAACCCTGGGAAGGAACGAACGTATCAGAGGCCAGCACCCAGCTGGGCCTGTCCTACCTGCCCACCCAGCCCCACTTGGGCCGGCACCCCTCTTGCAAACACTCACACAGACTCTTCCGCCTGCTTCTTGGCATCAGCTGCCTGCTGCTCACGGAGCTTCTCCGCCACCTGGGCCTGCCGCTCAATCTCGCTGAAACTCTGGCTGCTCACCTTCTGGGCCCCAAGACCTTTCTTGGCACCCAGCTAGGAGAAGAATCACATGATGGGGGCCTGGCCAACCACAATGTCCTCACTCCCTCCCAAGCATGGGCACTCTCGCACACCCAGAGGAATGTGTTCCTTCTCAAAGTTCAGGGTAAAAAAACAGGCGGCTAGTCGCGTGGTTGACAGGGAGGACAGGGGCTCTGCTAGAGCTGGGCACGAGGTGGCTTGCACAGCCCCAGCAGAGGCCTCAGGGCCTGACCACAGCAGCTGACGTTGGTGAGGCTCAGCGTGATCCAGGCACTCTAGATGCACAATCGCTGATCCCTCCCAGGAGTCCCCTGAAGACAGGCTTCTTGGCAGCCCTTGCAGAGAGAAGGCTCTGAGAGGCCAAGTGCCTCTGCCACAGCCACACAGCCATACAGACAGTGGGGGGCGCACGCGGCGAACCCGGGCAGTCTGACTCTGGCTCATAACTCTCTACACACGGCCTCTCCCACCTACCCCTTTCTTGGCTGCTGCTGGCTTCTTCTTCCCAATGAGGGAGGTTTTCATTTCTGCATGAGAAAAGGTGAGGCATGCGTGAGGATAAAGAGAGGTCAGAGGCCGTAGTTCCGTTCACACCATGCAGTTTCTGGCAAGAGCTTCTAAAAAGAACAGCTTCAGGCAGGGGAAGGCAAAGCTGCCACCACCAGCTCCAACCAATGGTGCCAGGACAGTCCAAGCCAAAGAAGATCAGGGGAGGGCACCGACCCCCACCAGACTGCGACAAGAACTAGACCTGAAGCAGCAGAGACAAAGTCCCTGGACCACATGGAGACTGCTAGGCAGGGGCAGATGCCAAGCATCAGCCTCAGCTCCTAAAGCAGGGAGCTGGCGTGCAAGGGACCGGGCTCCCCACGGGGCTGTTGGTTACCTCTTGCAGGAAGGGCCCCTTTAGGTGACAGATACATGGATTCTGGAGAGAAACAAACTTGTGGCTAACCAGGGGCCCACCCCAGAGCCTCCATGGAACGCCCAAGCCCAGAGGCCTCTGCAGAGCCTTGTCTCAAACCAGCTGTGCCAGCCGCCCCAGAGGGTGAGCCTGACAGTCATCCCACTTGGCTTCTTGACCCAACCCCTACAGGTCAACAGAACTAACCAAGGACAGCAAATGGACTGTTCACCCTGAACCAGAAGACACTAAGGAAAGAGTACAAAGGAGCTGAAAGGCCAGGGACTGGCTAGGAAAGAACGTCACCTCCAGCCACAAGCAGCTCAGAGCTGTGCCCCCCAGCCCAAGAAATGGACCAGGAGGCCAACCCTGCCTCAGATCCCAGGGTCAGGTGTCCAGTCTCACGCTGGCCTCCCCCTTCTCTGGCTAGGAGTCCCCATACCCAGAGGCAGACCAGGCCTTGCACACCAGCCCACCGAGGTTCACCAATCAAAGGGCCTGGCTCCAAAGCCCTTGCAGTCCCACCGCAGAGTGTTAAGGTGCTCAGCCTCCTGTGGCCTCAGTCTGCATCACCAGGCAGCAGGTCTGAAAAGAACCTCGAGGCCCACCCTCTCCCAGTCGCCCCCCACCTGCCAGCTGTCATACTGACCCAGTGAAGCTTTCGGTGAGGTGCCAAGTAGGTCCGTGTTGGGGCCAAGCTCCGTCTCTGTGGATGCAATGGTGGGTTAGGTGTAAGGCTCAAACCTTCCTATGACCTCCCCTTTAGGGAAGTGATGGGACAAACTGGCTTTCCTCAGCTTGCCGAGGCCTCCAAAAGACAAAAGGAATGCCCATCACTTCCTCCAAGACACTGAAATGGATCCCAGCCCACCCAGAGATATGAGACCCTCCACTCCTAGTCCCTTCAGCAGGTGTCCCATTCTCAGGACCGAGGCTTTGCCCGGACTGGGGCACTTGCTTGGAATGCAGGCTGAACTCACGTGCCAATCCACTGCTCTCTGCAGGCGGGACTGGCTGCTGGGTCTCTGCCAGGCTGGTGGCTGGTGCATTCCAGGCAGGGGGCTACAAAGGAGGCCAGACCACAGAAACCTCAATGAGCACTCCTGCTGGCAGGGAGCACCAAGAACCTACAAGCACCTTGTGGCTACAAGGCCCTACTCCAAGCCCTCGAGGAAAGACTTCAGGTTGGCAAGTAAAATTATAGTTGCTATTCACTATGGAAGAAAGTAGTAGGAAACTCACAGCCACCTCTACCCCTCCACTGTTTACTTACAGCCAGAGCCCGTTCCCCTAATTTAATAGCAACTAACAACTACTGGGGTGCCAGGCACAAGTCAAAGAGCTTTGCACACACAAACACATTAACTATCACAACAAACCCTGCAAGGCAGATACAGCTCTATTGTAAAGACTGGGGTTTTGAAAGGTTAAGTGAGTTAGCCACATCCTGGAAACACCAGCTACAAGAGCTGGGGTTCAAACTGAGGGCATCTAACATCAGTCACCGCCCCCCGCAGCCAGTCGAGGGGGAACCTCCTCCCAGGATGGGTTTCTGGGGAGGATTCCTTTAATCATCCCCAACCACAGCACCTCTCTTATAGGGGAAGAATCCAGGAAAAGTTGTTTTGAGGCTCCGACATCTCCTGAGCCCTCAAGAAGCTTCTCTTCCTCCTCTCTACCAACCCGGGCCTACTCATGGGAGGAAGCACCTGGGCCGACCTAGCAGTGGGCCGCAGACACTCCCTGTCTGAGGTATCACGCCAAGGCGAGTAGAATCCATGCCCATGATCACAGAACGCCTTGGCCAGGAAACCACCCGTCAGGGACACTCACGGGAAACATTCCCTGTGGACACTCACCTGGGTGTGCTCTGTGAAGAAATCAGAGTCCTTCTTCTCCGGGGAGTGACTGGACATGGTACTCGTACTGTCTATCCAAAGCTACGAGAGAGAAGACATCCTTGAAACGGGACTCTGAATATTCCCACTCACCCCTGGACCACGGCCCCGGGGACCAGGCACTTACATCGGTGCCATGCCGAGCCAGGGCTGCATTTCCCAGCTGCCGGATCTTTTCCCGGTACATCTGGGCAGCTCGGCTATTATATTTGGTGTTGGCATCACTGGCTGTGCATCCATGTTGACGGAAGAAAGCTGTCTGGAGAGTAGAGAGAAGAGAGGGCAGTGTGCTACAGGTGATTCTCCCCAGAGCCAAAAAAGGCACCCCTTGTAACAGCCCAGTTACTATTTACACAGGACAACGTGCTCCATTTCCACCAGTACTTTTCACAGAGGGAAAGGTTCTCAGAAATTCCTGCAGAAAACACAGCCTCCCATCCTCTGAGATGCCTGAGTGAAGCTCAGCCCTCTCTCAGCCCTGAGGACGCAGCCCATACCCACTCTGCCCATCCTTCACCCATCCAGGCCAAGACCTGGATGGCTGCGGAGGCCCTAATTCCCTTGGCCTTTCCCCAAGAACATCTGGCCAGTTTCGTTTTGAGGGCCCTTTGAGAAGAACAGTAACCAATTCCCAAGTTTAGAGATCAGTGTACAATGTTGCTAGAGGCCAGAGAAACTGAGACGGCCTCCTAGGAGGTCCTGGTAAAGTTGGTACCCCGCAGTAGATGAGGGCTGGAGGATGCCAGGAGGAGCCTTACCGCATTGGCGTTCCCGCCGACCTGCATACACCTCAGCTGGAACCAGCTCCAGTTGGAATCCAACTCCGTGGACCTGTGTGAAAGGGCTGCGGGTCATCCGCCAGCAGACAGCAGGAGACGCTTCCCTGGCAGACCCACACCTGTCATTTGGCCTCAGGCTGCAGTAGGCGCCCCAGAAACATTAATCAGCCGCCACCCTATTTCCTGCCCTCTACTCTGTCCACGAAGCTTTGCTCTCCATTCATGTGGTCAAAAGGGTGCTAATTATCTTCCAGATCCGAAAGGAGATCGAAATCTCAGGCGCGGAAGCTTGGATTTGGCTTTCCCCTTGAGAAAGGCCGCAGTGTCACTTCAAGACGTACTCAACCAATATATCAGCAACGACTTCAACGCAACTAACTTTCCCCCAAAACTAATGCTGGGAGAGTCGAGTTTGACTGCCAAGAAAGAAGGGAGTTTTGACCCAGACGCGGAGACGAGCTGTCCATGTGGCAAGGGTCCTCTCTGGTGGGAAGCTACCGGACCCCCGGCCGGGAGGTTTCCGAGCAGTGAATTAAGAGCGACCCAAGTCGCCACTCTGCCCTGCCCAGCACAAAACCCCGGCGTGGTAGAGACAGCAGCCGCGAGGAAACCCCACCTGATAAAGCTGAGATGGACACCGAGGGAGCGGTGCACCCCGGAGCAGTCTATGCACAAGAAAACACCGTACGTGATGCTCGCCCAACTCGGATTCTTGGCGCCACAGTCGAAGCAGGCCTGCGGGAAAGAGGCGATGAGCGAATGATCAGGGCCCCGAGTCGAGGCCGGGCACTGACACCCCAGGAAAACGGCCCACGCCCGCCCCTCTCCCTCCCTCGGGCCCCGCAGGAGCCCGGAGAGTCTCTCCCGGCCGGCACTAGACCCCGCGCACCTCCCGCTCACGCACCTTGTTGGTCGGAATTGCGCGAAGCCTCTTGAAACAGGTCTGGATTTCGGTCTTGCTCGGCTCAGACGCCATTTTCTCTCCTACCCAGACAGCAGCGCGACCGACGCTCCCCGTCGCGGGCCAATCGGCGGCCCGGAAGGCGGGTACGCAGGTCGGCCTCAGCCGCGCCCTGGCCTGCCGAGGGGTGGGGCGACGTGTCCCGAGCTGGACCAATGAGCGGCCGGCGGGACGGGCGCAGAAACGTCACAGCCCCGCCTCCACAATAGTCGCCGGAACCCACGCCGCGCCACGCCGGGGCCAATCCGCAGCTCGGGCTGCGCCACAGCTCCCAGTGCGGCCAAGCCGCGCAGGAGCGCTGCCCTCGGGAGGTGGAGCCACCTGCCAGAAGGCGTGGGCCGCGAGGCCGGTTCCCGACGGATGAGTAATGATTAACAGTCCTTACCGAGCACCCAGGATCCCACCGGCTGGAACGAGAAGCCAGACGGGCTGGGCCCAGCTCAGAACTCAGCACTCCGTCTCCAGCTGTGGCCGCCTCGCACCAAGCCAGATCTCCAGTCCCTTCCACCCCAGGCCAGGGTCCCGAAGTCTCAGAGCAGGTACCACCTGGCCACCTCTGCCCTACCCCCGCCCCAGTAGCACAAACTCTGGGCCCACGGACCTCCTCCCCTCAGTGCCTTTCTCACGATGCCCTCTGCAGGCACGGATGGAGTATCAAAAAAGACACACACAAGCCTGACAGTGACTTTTTTTCAAGTTTAATACACACTAACAAGCCACAAAAGAGAGTGTTGCTATTCCAGAACTATACTCACCCCAAGCCCACCCCAGGAACCCCAAAACACAGGGGCCAGAAACTAGGTCCACGGCTCCTGGGGAGAACCAAGCATTCCTGGGGAGGCCCAGGTATCCCTGAACCCTTCTGTCACCTGACCGCCCCATCTCACCCTCAACTCAGCCCTTCCCTTCCTAGACACAGCCCCTCCCCACCCTGGCTCCCAGGACTTCCTCCCTCCTCAAGGGACAGAGGGATAGCAGGGGCACAATGATTCAGGACCCTCAGTCCGGCAGTCCAGGAGAAGCTGGGCTCTTCTTAGGGTGGAGAAACCTTGCAGAAGGGCCTCAGGACAGTCAGGCCCCCACACACTCCACGTAATTGGCAGGATACAGGCCGATGCGGCCGCTCTGCAGCTGGCCCTGGCACCAGCCCTGCTCATCCTCCTCGCTCATCTTCAGCAGCTCCTCTCCTGGGGGGAGGGGGGTTGGTCATTGCCAATTGCCCTGACCCAGCCCCATTCCTGCAATTAGGTCAAGACTGAGGGGGAGTGGGCAGGAGGGGAAGAGACATAGCTCAGGCAGAGGGAGGTCAAAGTCAGCAAGCCACCCACCCCGGACCCTGAAGCCAGCAGTCAGGCAGCAGCTGGTGGTTTTGAGAGAGAGGCGAGGGATCGGAGCAGACACTCTGACCCCTGCAAGACTGGACCCAGCGCAACCTTCAGAGTCAGAGAACTGGCCCTTGAGAAGTGTCTGGCTTCCCTTTTCCACACGCCCCTATTCAGGGTAGTAAGTGGGGGAGGGGAGGCTGAAGTCTGGAAAGGAACAGGAAAGGGGTTCCAGGGTACCTGCTCGGAAGCTCAGCTCATCAGCCTCCTGGCCAGCGTAGTCATAGAGTGCCCGCACCCGCACCCCAGTGGCAGCCTTCCGGGGACTCTCCTCATCTGACCATTCCTCATCCTGCCCACCGCTGGAGAGGGGAGACAGAAGGGGCACAGGCTCAGGGCACAAGGAACACCTTGATCCATACAGCCCAGGACCCACGGCCAAGGGCTCGCCCCTCAAGGAACCCTGGGAGAGGCAGGCGGAGAAGAACCAAAAGCGTCTAGTCTGACCTCTCCCACCCATGCCTGTGAGCTCAGGTGCTCTTCCTGCCACACGGCCGATGTGAGCAGTGGATGAGGGGGTACGTGGGAAACGCCTGGCAAATCTAAACCACCCTGAAAACTGGCATTACAGCCACTAAGTAGATCCTAAGGGCTCTGGCACCCATTTTCAACCCACCGCAGGAGCGAAGAGAATGAAGGAAAGGAGAGCAGGGCAGGGGCCAGAGCTGCACAGCCAGGTGCCTGGCTCTCACCCTGGGGACCCGGGGGACTGAGGTGGGGGCACAGCGCCATCTCTCGTGGGCACGATGCTGGTCAGAGTAACCTCATCAGGAGTCCGGCCACCCTTCTCCTTCCGGCTGATTGTCCTCTGTGTGTCCAGGGACCACTCCTGTGCAGACAGTGCTTAGGGTCAGGCTGGGCTGCAGGCTGTGGTGGCAGCCAGGGCCATCCAAACCACCTTCACCTACTTCATCCCAAGCCCTAGCCTCCTTCCCGAGGTCCATGCTGAGCCCAGTGGGAGCCCACTCTCCCTCCCAGCCCCACACGGAACATGTACCTCAAACTGTGGCCAGTTCATGGCCATGCCCGGCCCATGGGTGCTGCGCCACCAGTGCAGGTCCTCCTCGTCACTGGCTGCCTCGATGCCCTGATGCAGGTCTCTGTGGAGCTCGTGGAACCTGTGGCCCGAGGCACAACCCTCAAACTAGGAAGCCCTGGGCCTCTGTAGCCCCCAAGCTCATTCAGCCCAGCCCGAGCGCAGGGGAGATGGGAGAGACCCTGCGTTACTCCAGATCTCCATGCCCACCCCGAGGGCCACACCTCTCACTGCTGGAGAGGTCGAGGTGCTGGTGTAGGGTGAGCAGCATATCTTTGAAAAAGAGAAGCCGCTGGCGCTCAGCAGCCTGGCAGCTCTCGAAGGCCTGCTCCATGTCCTCCATGTAGCGTGGGGTATAGCGATGCAGCTCCGCTAGCGTCTGCTCATACTGGGTTTTCATCTGGGTGGGAGAGGAGGGGACCTGGTCAGCGCAACACCTTCCGCCACTCGGCACTGCGCTACTGTTTACTGAGTGCCTGCCATGGGCTGGTCCCTGGGCTAGGCACCAGGGGCAACCAGTCACAAGACCTGGTTCCTGTCCCTAGAATTCCAGAAGCCTAACAAGAGAGGTGACATTTGAGCACAGCAGCTTTAGGAGTCTGATGAGGGAAGGCTAAAGCGAGAGTAAAATGAGATGGAGAGTGGAGAGGACTTCTCACTGGGGTGGGGGGGTGGGAATCAGAAAAGGCTTCATGGAGGAGGTGGAAACTGAGCGGCACCTCGGAGAATGGGAGGATTTGGATACGCAGAGCTGGAGAACAGGGCACTCTGGCAGAGCAAGCGACATGAGAAGTTGTCCCAGGTGGGAAAGGAAGAAAGCTTGGAAGGCCTCAGCCACTGGACCCTCCCAGTGCCTGAGCTCACACTGTTTCTTTGGGCAAAGCATCGTTTCTCAGTGTCCTCCTTTAAGTGGTAATCTGGAGAGAGGGTGGCAGGTGAGGGTGAGAGCAAGAAGGGGGCTGGGGGCTGGGGAAGGCGTTCAGGAAGCGGAACTGGGCCGGCTCCTGCCATGGCCGGTACCTTCTCAGCATCCCTGGTGCAGCGGTCCACCCGCTCCTGCAGCTTACGCAGCTGCTCCTGGGAGACCGCACTGTCTGCTTTCGCGTGGCTCTCCCGAGTCTGGGCTGTCTTCTCCTCTTTTCGGGCTCCATGGTAGCTCTTCTTGGAAGCCTCAACCTGGCACACACAAGGACAACTCTGAACCCTGCACGCCAAGCCAGGCCTGTGGACTTAAGGAAGGGGTGTGTCTCTGATGGTTGTCCGCCCCCAACCCCCCTCAGGCTCACCTCCTTCAGTCTCTTTAGCCAGGGCTTCTGGGCCTTGCGGAAGCTGTCCTCAGCAGCCCGGCTCTCTCGGAAGCCACCGAGCACTGGCCGGTGGAAAGCCCCGCGCTGCCAGGCACGCACCCGCTCACTGTCCTGCCCGTGAAGCTTCTCCCGCATCTCCAGGTGCAGCGTGCTCAGCCGCTCAGCCGCAGTGAAGAAGGCATGCCAGGCCTTCTCCAGCGTGCCATACTGGGGACCTGCAGGGACGGATGGGACTTGGACCAGGCCAGGGATGCCAGCAGAAACAAGCCCATCCCTTCTCACTGGGTGCTGCTCCAGGGCCAGGCACAGAGCAGGGGTGCAAGGATGAACGATGGTAGCGGCTGCTGACCGAACACCTCCTCTGTGCCTTGACTGACCAGATCGCACCGAATCCTTGCCTCATCCATCACCATGAAGACAGTGTCATGGTCAACATTTAACAAGAGAAAAGACGGCGGCCCAGAGAAGTGAAATTAGTGCCCTAAGCACCACACCTACAAGGGAACTGAGCTTCAAGCCCGTCTGTGGCATAAATCGCTCCACTCTCGCCTCAGAAGGACGAACCAGTGTCCGTCCCCAGGGAAGGCCCCTTGTTAAGATGGAAAGACCCCAAATCGGAAGGCCTGCCTCAAACTTAAGTTCTTCCTAGCTGTGTGCCTTCAGGCAAGTCACTTAGCTTCTCTGAACTTCTGGACTGTCCTCTAGGAAACATGCAGATCAGAACTGTCTCCATCATAGCGTTGATAGAAATCTCAAAATAAGTCATGACCGTACTTTGCAAACTTGAACAGCACTACCGTGAGAATTACCAGGAGGACCTTCCCTTTGAGGGGAAGGCAGATGTGGAAGCCTCAACCTTCCCACAAGAGGCGCAGAGAAAAGCTGCCCTGCCTGATCTCCCCGCACTGGGGCCCCTCCACACCTGCTAGATCCAAATGCTGGCTCACCCTTCTCCACGGCGCCCCGCCACTTTCGGGCCCAGTCGGCCAGCTGCTGGGCATAGGCCTTCTCGATGCGAGCGCGCTCCTGGAAGCAGCTGACCAGGTCCCCACACAGCCGATGCCCGTCTTCCACCCGCTGCACCGTCCGCTTGTAGTTGCCAGCCTGAAGCGTACACAGAAAAGGCAGTATGGCCAGGGAGAAGCCCCTTCAAGGGCTGGGGCCGACAGCTAGACAACTCCCTTGGACAGGTGGCTGGACCCAGGGGTGGGGGGAAGGGGGGCATATCAGTGCCACCCCCAAACTGGGGACCCTGCTGCTCACCTCCCAGAAACTGCCCTCTAGGGCCTCCCCTCCAGCATCTTCCTCTGGAGCCATGGTGTCCCCGCAGCACGGAATGGTGGCAGATTGGGGCTGTGGAGTGCGGAGGTAAGCAGAGAAGCTGGACACATGCTTTTAGGGATAGGAAGAGACCCTGGGCTGAGCTCCCACTGCTATCCCCACCATCCAAGGAGCTGTTGCAGTTAGGACTTAGCAGGCAGGGCTCTGGAGGCCCCCAAAGGGGCCAGGACAGGGACAAGGATGGCAGTTTCAAAGCTCCTTCTCTTGCCCTGGGCCTGCCCTTCCCCCGCACCTTACCCCATGTACCTGGAGCCTAGAGATCACTTCAGGGACGTGGCTGTCCACCTCTCAAAGCTGCCACTGTGACTCTGCCGTGAAGCTAATGAGAGCAAAGCAGGGGGTGAGGGCGGGGACCTAGCACGTCCAGGGCGGTGCCCAGCTCCCCCAATATAGCAACTGCTGTCAGAAGCGCCAGATTCCAGCCAGGAGAATGCCAGGCAGGTCACACGATCCAGCTGGGGATTAGATGGCAGGCGGGGGTGGGTGGTGGGCAGAGGGCCCCACTCCCCTGACTACAGATGAGAGAAGAGGACACCTTCCCAAGCTGGGGCCTTGCTGCCTTTCTTTGAACAACAAGGCGACCTTTTTCCAGACCGGACCAAGTCAGAGGATACCCAGCCGCACCCTAGTACCCCAGTAGCTCCGTGTGCTGGAAAAGACTAACAGCCAAGAGACCCGAGTCCTCCCTTGGCCAAGAAACATGAGCAAGTGCATTTCACTGTCCCCTCCTAAAGGAGCCTCAGCTCCCTCCTAAGATGGAAATTCCACCTCCTGGTCTGCTTCTGTGCCAGGGCTGGTATAACTCTCTACCCGAGCAATGAGCAAACAGCAGCATGAGGGGCCTGACACTCACCCTGTTCCACAGCATTTGAGGTCCCACAGGGCTCTGTGAGTAATGAGCAACTCAGCCCCACCCTCACAAAGCCCAGAGCCCGGGCAGCATAAGGGAGTCAGACAAGTGACTGGCCAGTTATGAGTATTCTCCAGAGGGCAAGGCAGGATCCAAACCCATGGTTTCCACCCCAGGGGCTGGAGGACACAGTGGCACGTGGTCACTCCCTTTCTGCCTCTGCTCGGGGTCCCAGCTGTCCCCGGCACCGACTCAGGCCCCGTAGAAGGAAATCGCTTCCGCCTCTGAGCAAGCCCAGAGGACTCCTCCAGGCCCAATGAGGACAGAATGTGCCTGCTGCCCCCAAAGCAGGGCTTTATCACTGTGCTCCCCTCCAAACGGGTGAATCTCCACGCATTCTTCCAAACTCAAATGGAGGCGTTCTCTACAGTCACACACAGTCCCATGCACCATCCCTGTTCCCATAGCTACTCTGACCCCTCGGTCAGGGAATAAATCCCACTGGGCTATGACTGACAGGACAGGATCTCCCTGCAGTCGTTGACAGAGACTTCCTAAGGGTCCAATTTGGGTTCCTTCAGGCGCTGGGGTCAGCAGTCGAATGAAGAAAACAAACGCGCCATCCCACTGAAGACCAGGAAACCCGCTGGCCACAGCAGCTGTAAGAAAGGCTGGCCGAGTGGGCTTCCGCCCCAAAGCCCACCAGCGAGCTCAGGCCTGCGACGGAGGTGTGCACACAGCGCAGAATAGCCGGCCTCGGCAGGTCACCTGGCTTCCTCCTAAGCCTGTCCCCTTGGCCCAGAAAGGACTTGCCAACCAGATGGAGAGAAGCTGCAGCTGTAAATCACAAGCCTTCGGTGCCGCCCCAGTCAGGCGACGAGGGGCCCAGGCCCCTGCCTGCTCCATCCTTCGTGCTCCCAGCTCCCGGGAAGGCCACCCCCCACCCATCCCCTCTCTGTGGCCCCAGAACAGAGCAAGCTGTGTGTGCAGGCTGGCACTGCTCCCTCTGGCCTCCCAGAGCAAACACAAGCCCAAGCCCCAGGCACAGCCGGGCCCCGCAGCCCAGGCTTGATCTAGCTGTAGGGGGTGGGCCAGCACCCCGTACCTCCTGGCCTCAGCACAGACCCAGATGGGTCCCCAGAACCCAGGCCACAGGCAAGGGCTCAGAAGGCAGATAAGGAAAGCTCCCCAGCCCACAGGGTCAGCACCTACTGGGCCCAGGGAAGTCGACTGGGGTTTGGCAGGGTCTCCTCATAGCTGCCTGGGCCAAGATAGGGAATCCTGGGGTTCAGGGAAGAACCCACTCTCCCTACCTGCGAATAAGTGACCCCTGCCCAGACCAGCCCCCACGGCTCCCAGAAGCTGAGGGGGCACCGCCATTCCCTCGGCCTATCCCTCCTGTCCTGAGTCACAGACTGCGCCCAAGGGCCTCTTCTTCCAGCGGCTCCCGGTAGGCCGGCAGCCCTAGGATTTGAAGGCACGCGAGGGGGCGGTAGACTGGTCCAGAGTGGGACACCTAGGCTACAGCGGCTGGAATCGATGGCCCGGGAGGTTGGGGGAAGGGGTGGCGCAGGGAAAGGGGAGGAGGCAGGGCCAGGGAGGGGCATAACAAAGGGGCACTTTTGGAAACCTGACCTGCCGGCCGAGGTGCCTGCTCCCTGATGACGCATTCCAAACCCCGAGCTTCCACACCAAACCTCCCAGCCCAGGGGCTGCCGGGCTCTAGTCTCAACACTATAGACGGCGCCCTTCGACCGGCCCCTGTTACCCGCAGGGCGCTGCACAACGCGGAGCCCACGGAGCCCATGTGGAACTGCCTGGCCAGGCCTAGAAATGGAGGTTCTAGGACTTCTTGGCAGAACTTGAACTCGGTCTTGGAGTGGGTGGGGCTGGCCGATCACCGCCGAGGGGAGGTGAGTCCGGCCGTGGACTCCAGAGGGTGGCCCGGGCAGCAGCCCCACGAATTGGAGCTCTTTGCAGAGGGCAAAGGGTCGCCGGGGAGTCAAGGCTCCCCTTTCTAGGGCCCCAGGACGAAATGGGGCCATTAAGAAACCCCCGGAGATGGTATGGCTCTCCAGTCCCGACGACCCCCTCCCCTCCGCCGGCCTGGGAAAACGCAGGGTGCGCGACGCCGCAGATGAGGCACCCCCTCGGTTCGGCGGCAGCTCTTTCCGTCCTCGCACAGAATGGGGTGACCGGGGGCCCCCGGGACAGCAGTCGGTCCCATTGCAAACTTCAGGAGTGGGAGGGCTCGAGCCGGCGCTCCCGCCGCCGCCTCCCCACGGTCCCCGTCTGGCAGTACTCACCGCGTCCTCCTGCGCGCCTCGGTGAGGGGGTCCGACCACGCTCGGGCCCGAGTCCTGGCGCTCCCGGGCCCGGGCCACCGCCTCCCGGAGCGCGCCGGCCCTCCCCCGGGAAGCCCAGCCCCCGGCCCCGCCCTCTCCTCGCCGCCGCGGCCCCAACTCCACAGTCCAACACCGGGCGCAGGGGCTGCAGGCATCGTGGCGACCCGCGGCTGCCGGGGCGCTGGCCGTGGGTCACAGCTCCCGCGCGAGAAGCGCCAGGGGCAACTCTCCTGGGTGGCGCCGAGCCGCTGCAGGGAGTCCGATTTCAGCTTTGCCCCTCCCCTGCTTTTGCAGAGTCTGAGAGACCTGTGGAAGCGGGAAGGGATCGGCCCACAGGGACACCCTTTGGAGGGAGGCCTGGGGGCTACACTGCCTTACATTTTTTGCAGATCACAGATTTCTTAGACGTTAGCTCCGGCGCGGCTCACAACCATCCGCTTGTAAGCATTAGGGTTTACACTGTACAGACGCAGAAACTGAGGGTCAGATACCTCCAGCGGCTTGCGCGAAATCGGTAGTGGGGCAGGGCCAGGACTCCGAAGCTGTGCGCTTTCAAAGCACAGCCCTGCCTGCCAATCCGAGGCGCACTCTGAGGCCCGGGACAGACACGCGGTGGGGGTGGGGCAAAAAAGCATGAGCTCCTCCCCCTCCGTGTTCTTATTCCCAGATTTCGTGCCACTATTCACTCCTAAATGCCTTTGCCCCTCCACCGCCTTTGTCACTCACCGACTTTGGTGGATTTTTCCAGATCGCCACGATGCCACCCCACCCTAAATAAATCCCTTCTTCCTCGCCCTTTACCGCCACCCCGGCATTTTTCGGAGACTGCCGTCTGTTATTTATATCCACTGGAGCGGTCCAAGAATGTTCCGAAGCTGACCTAATCGCCACCTGCTCCGCCTCCCCTCCTCTCCGGCTCGCTCCTGAGCTGGTGACCCGGGGGCCGTGCCCTCCATCTAGCAAGCAAGAGCGGGCTCAGGCCCGTGGGGTCGGACGCCCGGGGCGCTCCGAGGATCCAGACGAGGCAAATTCGCTCGAGGTTGGAGAACCCCGTGCGCGCTCGGAGCGGTGCGCCCCCAGGGGGATGGCCCGGGACTCTGGGAAGCCCAGGGTCACGCTGTTCTCTCCGCAGCACGTACTCTTCCTACCCACCCAGCACACCGCCCCCCGCCCCCACCGCCACTCACACATTCCCAGAGGAGTGTGAGTACGTGTATGCGGATTTTAAAATGGTACCTTTAAAAATAGCAAAATTATGTTTCTACGGGAGGAATCACTGTCGCGTTCTTTATGCAGATAAATTCGCTCGCTCATAAAATGGAAAAGGCCCGAAGAGAATGACTGGAGGTAATTTCAGGTGGTAATTTTAGCCGCTGAGGGCGGACTCGCTCCGAAGTCCCGGTGGGATGGTGAAACTGCCTCCCCCAGATGCCTGTAAGGCACGCGAGACACGCCACCTGTGGCCTGAGGCCTCCAGGCGCTTGGCGAATGGTACCTGAGTAGCGGGGTCCTTGCCTTGGCTCCCACAAGGGTGTGTACCCCGCTGAATGTGCTTCTGAAACGAGTTTCAACACCCACTCTCTGTTGGGGCTTGGACAAGTCCCTTTTCTCCATATCTGTTTCTACCTCTATGAAACAGGACAGGTGACCGGACTGACCTCCCAAACGGGCCACGCGCCCCGACTAATTAACGATTGTAAAACATCTGCAAGTGAGAGGAGCGGGGGTGGCGCCTAATGACAGCCGGGCGTTTCGTGCTATTTAAAATCTGTCAGCATCCCACCCGGTGCCCGGGGGGCCTTTAGGCACCTGGACAGAGAGTGTGAAAACATAAGAATGAAATTAATTACAGGAGCCACTTATTAAAACCCCATTAAAAACAAAGGCTGCCAGCCAGGCCCAGGGATCTGGGGAGGTCAGGTCACAGAGAGACTCAGAAAACAGGGCTGTTCATCAGACCACAAGGAGTGGGTGCCAGGTATAAAACATCTGGCTTCCCTTGGGTCCAATCTGGAAGCAGAAAGCAGAAATGTTGCAGCTGATCATAATTGCCCCAAAGGTACGTACCGTGGGGAAAAAAAATGGACCAAACCCCAGAGCACACTGAGCTACTTCAAAGGGGGAAAAAAGAGAGGGAGCTGCCCTTGGAAATCCAGCCCCCTCCTAGGGCTGCCCCCAAGGCTCAGATTTCTATGCTCTACAGTCAGAGCCCCTACACACTCGCACTGCTCTGTCAGTGGAGCACCAGCGTGAACAGAGTTCAAGATGAGATGCCCAATGTCAGAAGGCAGGATAGATAGAAACCCCGAGAGATGGTTTGGCTCGGGACACCAGGTGGCAAACTGGTCCAAAGCCCAGGCTCGCAACATTCACAGACTCACT
Organism: Macrotus californicus; assembly: GCA_007922815.1. Taxonomy (NCBI): domain Eukaryota; kingdom Metazoa; phylum Chordata; class Mammalia; order Chiroptera; family Phyllostomidae; genus Macrotus; species Macrotus californicus. The sequence continues at coordinate 14,629 of VMDR010002230.1, read as the reverse complement.
CACCTTGAGTTTTTGGAATGTCCTAACCGTGGTGCCTTCCCTTGTTTGTTTATGTATTCATTCATTCATCCAATCAAGAAAACATTTGAATTCTTGCTCTGTGCTCAGCCCAGTGCTTGGGTGTTGGGAATGCAAAGGTAAATAAGGCAGAGCCCCGAGCGTACAACAGTGATTCAGTGCGGACATGAAGTACTATGGGAAAGGAGAGGCAGAAGAGTGCCTTTCACAAGGCGATGGCACTTGATCCGTCTTGATGAGCAGCAATTAGTCATGTGGAAAGGCATTCTAGGCGGGAGTACTGGGTGTGTCAAGCCCCAGAGTTAGCCCAGGACCCAGCAGTTCCACTTTTCGGTGTCTACCCTAGACAGACTTCTGCACAAGGGCACAAAAACATACAAAGGTGTTTGCATAGAGTATAGTTTGCAATAAGGGAAAACCGAAAACAAAAGCCCCTAGGGGGCAATGCTTAAGTAACCTGAAGTCCATTCATTCCATGGATTACTCTGCAGCACCTAGAACACCAGGGAGCTGGAGATGTGCTCTTCTGTGAAGATCTCTGAGACACTGCTGAATGATAAAAGCAAAGTGCACCACACACGAAATATTCAGAGAGAACGAACGCCAAACTTATTTCGGTGATTATCTCTAGGGAGAGGTCTAGAATTGGTAAAGGAGATTTTTGTAACGTGAGAAAACTAACAACGTACTTATGTGTAAACTATACAATTAAAATAAAGAGTCTTTTTAGGAGATGGTGAGTGGGTCTTACTGTCTAAAACAGTGCTGACCAAACAGAATTTTCGGCAGTGATGGAAACATTCTGTGCCTGCACGGTCCAATACTGTAGCCACTAGCCACAAATGGCTATTGAGCACTTGAAATGCCATTAGTGGGATCGTGGAACTGATTTTTAAATTTAATCCAATTTTAATTAATTAAAAAACTAACAGCCACAAGAGACTAATAGCAACTGTATTGAACAGTTCCGGTCTAGAATATCTAGAATATTGAGTTCAGGATGGGGTGGAGGCAGGTGGAAGATGAGGCTGGAAAGATAGGTTGGGATTGAATGGTGAAGAGCTGCGAGGTGGACTAAGGAATTTAGACTTGATTCTACAGGCAGTGGGTGGATGTGAGGGACTAGATTGGATTTACCCTTTTTAAAGGTAACTCTGGTGGCCCTGCAGAGGGGAGATTAGAGCAGAGGGCTGAAGGCTGCTGTGTTTCCTTCCGTGGCCTCCGGACATTGCCCCAGCATTCCCGATTGGCCGCTGAGTAAAGTACTCTGATTCAACAGCTATGTGTTTAAGATCTCCGGCAACCCCAGAGTTCTTGAGAGGGGTTAACCTCAGCAGGGGAGGCTGTTTCTGGTTTGGGAAGCAGGAAGAACCACAGATGGATGGCATTAGAGAGAAAATGCACAGCAGGTTTCAGAGTGGGGCCTTCAGTGAGAGCTTCTCAGAGGTCAGAAATCGGCCCCCTGGAAGGTACCTCGGACATACCTCCACCTAGTTCAGGCACCCAGGAGGGTTCTGCTCAGGAAACTGCCCTGGTTCATTTGGGCCCTTCCCTGAAGTCCACAGGGGTCCTTCTCGCGGGTGAAAGAGGAGTTGTGGTGGAGAATCCACTCCTTTAGCTGACTTTCAGGGAATTCCCTCTATGCCAGACACCAAGCTGGGAGCTTGGTCCACAACGCAAACAAAGCAGACACGGTCCCTGGCTTCATGGAGTTTTCCACTAAAATCAAATGAAGGCCCAGATGCATAATTGCCAATGTGATGAGTGTTTTCAGGGAAACATCCAATTAAAAGGGCATGGTACTCTGAGAGAATAGTAGGGGGAGCATAATTTCAATGGGGGCAGATCACAGAAGACCTCTCCAGGAAGTTTAAGCTTCCCCAAAACCCAAAAGACAAGTGGAAGTTATGCAGGTGAGCAGGGAACCTAAGAGAGAGCATTCTAGGTAGGACTGAGGTGTGCAAAGGCCCTGAAACGGGGACTTGACCTTCTGAAAAAGAAGGGTAGAGTGGGCAGGGTGCGGTGAGCGAGACAGCGAGTGGTCCGGGGTGAGGTAAGAGGGACATGCAGCACCCAGACACTGCTGGCTTTGTTTTGTTCTGAGTGCAGAACTGAAGCAGAGGAGAGACCTGCCTGTGCTTCTGGATGCTGTGTGAGGAACGGAGTAGAGCAGGGGATCCACCGACTGTGGCCTGGACCGCCTTCAAGCTAAGGATGGTGTTTACATTTTTTAAGCAGTTGAAAAAAAAAAAATCAAAAGAAGAAGAATATTTTGTGATACGTGAAGGTGAGAGGAAATCAAATTTCAGTGTCCGCAAATAAAGTTTTATTGGAACGCCGCCATGCTTATTTTGTTCACAAAAATTGATGGCTGCTTTTCTGCAGTGGCTCGCAACGCCTGAAATACTGACTATGGGGCCCTTTCCTGCAAACTGTGCTGACCCCTGGATTAGAGGGAGACCGGTTAGGAGGTGGCTACAGTCACCCGGGGGCAAGGCCACAGCGGCATTTTCTCCAGTGGTAGTGGCTGTGGAAGCACTCAGCATGGATTGAGGGGGTTATTGGGGGAAATCAAGAGAACTTGCTGATGGGTTAAATGTGGATGGTAAGGGGGAGAGACACTTCAGAATGATTCCCAGCCTAGACCAGAGTAAGACATTAACGGGCACTTGGCAAAATTGGCATCGTTTGTACATTAGATAGGAGTGTTATTAGTGCTAATTTCCTCATCTTGATCATTGCCTTGTGGTTGTGTACGTTACGTTTGTGGAGTTAGGGAAGAGTCTACTGGAATTCTTTGTAGCCCTTTTGTAACTCTTTGTAAGTCTGAGATGATTTCCAAGTGAGAAGTTAAAAAATAAAAAATAAATGAAAACGAAGTAAAAATGACTCCCTGGTTTTTAGACTGAAGTGCCATTTACAGAGACGGGAGGAACGTGAAGAGGCAGGAGAAGAAAGGACAATCAAGACTTCACTCTTGGACACATCGGGTTCGAGACACTGATGAGATGGCCACGTGGATGTGTCAAGAAGGTGGCAGCCAGGCGCTGTCCTGGACGTCGTGGATGAGCTCCGAGATGCGGAGGGAAGGTACAGAAACCGTGCAGCTCGGCCTCCCAATGGCAGCTCTGTGCCTGAGGGGAGGCAGCACCTGGGTGGTGAAGGGGCAGCATGGAGACTGTGTGTGGAAAGTAGTTTGCAGGCATTCTGCTCAGCTCTCATCCACCGGAGCCCAGCAGGTCGTATTCTTCCTAACGAGGCAACAGACTCACAGTGGTGCTAAGATTGGCTCAAAAACACAACTAGGAAGTGGGAATGTGAGGGCCATCTGACCCCAACACCAGTGAGAGGTTTTCCCACTTGGTGGTGCTGAGCACCCAGGGCAGAGATGGGTTTATTAAGCTGCCTAGGGCTGTCGAAATAACTCACGGCTCATTGGGTGGCTTAAAGCAACAGAAATTCCTTCTCTTGAGGTTCTGGAGGACAGAAATCCCAAATCAAAGTGTTGGCAGGGCCATACTCCCTCCCCCAACTCTGGGGGCGAGTCTTTTCTTGCCCTTCTAGCTTCTGGTGGCTCCTGGCAGTCTGGCAATCGTTGGTAGCCCTTGGCTTGTCGTCAACATCACTGCAATCTCTGCCTGTCTCCACATCATCTTCCCTGTGAGAGTGTCCCTGTGACTGTGTCTCGCCTCCTGCTGCCTCACTCTTGTAAGGACACCCGCCACTGGATTTAGGGCCGACTCTAATCCAGGATGAGCTCCCCATCTTAAAATCCTTAACTACGTCTGCAGAAATCCTTTTACTAGATAGTCACAGGTTCTGGAGACCAGGGTGCGGATATATCTTTTCGGGGACTACTATTCAATCCACCACCCTGGGCTAGAGAGGGCTCCAGCGGTTAATCTTGGAAATCTAGTAAAATACTTTAAAATTTTTTATGTATTGATTTCTAGAGAGAGAGAGATCGATTTGTTGTTCCACTTATTCACACACTCGCTGGTTGGTTCTTATCTGTGCCCTGAGTGGTGACTGAACCCACAACCTTGGCGTATCCAGATGACACTCTAACCAACTGACCTACCCAGCCAGGGCATAAAATACTTCTTGAACTTGAAAAGCAGGCCGACTTTCAGAGTTTCTCCTCACCCAGTTTCACAAAGGTGTCTCTTTGCAGAATGGACCAGCAGCCTCAATGCTGCCAACACAAATGTGGCTTGGACTTCTAGACTGCCTGTAATTGTGACAAAACTCTCAGATTCTAGGGCCTTATGACACAGGGATAGTCGAGCACAAAGCATGATGTACAGTAAATGTGCCCGGGAGGACGCCCACTCAGAGTTTCGAGTGTTGGGGAGGGTTCGTGTAGAGCTGCACCAAGATATTAACCTCCCCAGTAAAAACCAGTTACCCAGGCAGCCCGCTGCCTTCCTCTACAGGGACACATTTAGCTGGGGTTCCTTGGGCAGGTTTTTTTTTTGTCACCGGCTCTTGGAACGAACATGTCACAGCAGGGACAGGAGCCAAACAGGGCAGTGGAGAGGGGAGTGGGAAGAGGGGAATGCAAAGGAATGCAAATGTCGTTCTCCCGGTCCCACCAGCACGTGACTCGTAGGGAACGGGTTTGGCCGTCACACAGAGAGAACCATTTTCATTTCTGCCACTTGGGATTTGTACAGCCCCGGGACAGACCTCTGGCATCAGAAGAGTGAGTAGAAGGCACTGCCAGAGCGCAAACCCCTGGTTTCTGATTCTCAGGCCCCTGCTCTTTCCACGATGGCTATCTGGTGAGAAATCCTGCGAACAGCGAAGAGCTTCTTCGCCGCCTTTATTAGTCCCCATCAGGCAGACAACACCCCCCCAGGAGATTATATAACAACTGCTATTTGTAGAACACTTGACAGTTTGCACAGCACTTTCACATATATTACTTCAGCCCTCTGGCAATTGCCCTGAAAATCTGGCTGCCTACAGAAGTTTCCTGGCACCCTGTACTGACGGCATTTCAGGGCCGGATGTTGATTTAGTGTGGGGACGGTGCCTCATCCCCCAAAGGAAAGACCGAAGGTGGGTTTTCTGGTATTTACACAGCTGCCTGACACTTCCAAAGTTATCCAAAATTGTATTTTGGAAAATAAATGCTATTCCCAGAGGGTGGGAGCCATGCCCTCACTTAGCATTATTTACCTCCGGGCATTTAAATATGTAGCAGAGATGCCAAGCAGCAAGGACTCTGAATGCTGTATTCGGTCTGTTTCCAGTCCTTGAGGAGGAATTTCAGCTGTAGTTCCCCGCAAGCTCTGCAGAATCCTTGAGGACTGCAAACCACTGGATGCAGTTACTGTGTGTGCAAAGCCTGCACACACCGTCCGCGTGGGTTACCGATGGTTCTGCAGACTCAGCAGAGCATCTGGATCCATAGACAGCTTGATTAGAATAGAGTCGTGTATCAGTCTGCACCAGGAAAAACTATTCCTGCTCGATGGAAATTTCCCACAGGGAGGCCAGAGTTCAGAGCAGGCACTGCTTTCTGCCGCTTTAACAGCAAGTCACAGGACCACAGATCGCTACAGCTGGAAGAGATCTGAGACCACCTCATCCTTCCGCTTGACTTTATGATGAGGAGACTCGGGCGCAGAAAAGTGCACTGATGAACCCAAGATTACAAGATGTAAGGACAGTGCTCTTACCCCTGTGTTGTGTTAGTTCCAGAAAACACCTAAGCCACGCATTGTTGTGCAGATCAAAGAAACTGGCATTATTTAGGGTCATGTTCATGGCCTGCCCAGCTTCCAGTGCAACCACGAGACCTTGATTTGCTATCACCAGCAACTTTTGAATGAGCTGCCTTGTGAAGCCTTATGTCAAAGGCAGTGTCACCGGTAGGACCAAAACCTCTATACCTGGGCTGTACCCACAGCCTCATTATCAGATTAGCAGCATCAAAAAAAAAAAAAAAGTATTAAATGCTTTTATCCTCCCTGTACCAGAGAGTTCATCAGATGGAAATGGATGACATCATCTCCCCGGGCAGTTATTTTGCTGCAAAACAAAGCAAAACCCAGGGTAAGAATGCCCCAAAACACAAGGTGAAACAAAGTGCTTTCCTGGCAGGTGAGGGAGGTTGCTGCTGGCCACGTGTACTTTGTGTGGCCCACCAGGGAAAGCTCCCCGACCCTAAAAGCGGACTCCAGGAGAGTTGGCATTAAGCAGGCATTTCCTTTGCTCACGAATCCATCGTGGCTAACGATTGCCTCCCTGCCTTTCAATTCCTTGCTCCCCTCTGCTCTCCCTCAATCTCTCAAGGTTCAGTTTCAGTGTCACGTTCTCTGGGAAGACTTCCTTGACACTGTCCCTTCTTTATCCCGCTCCAAGCTGAGTTAGAGTGTCCTTGTCCTCTGCCCCCTCACCCTCCGTCTCACCAGAACCCAAAGCTCCCTCTTGCACTAAGCTTATCACACTCGGTGGTAGTTGTGAGGCACAGTAAGCAGTTGGACAGGCATGAGCAGAGTAGGAATCACAGGCCAGGTATGGAAGGTCGCCAGGGCAGAAAGCCTCAGGGGCTCAAGTGGGACCTCGCCCCCAGGGTAACCTTTCCTCTCCTGGTTGCTAGTTATGCAGTAGGCCCCCCCTTAGAAGAGGAACTAGGGGCCAGAAAATAGCCTCATAGGACATTCATACAAGCCCTTGCACAATCACTTCGTTAAGCACGAAGCCCTCAGGACAATAAGCTTCTGACTCACATCAAATAACCTTAAGAACAACACCTGGGGTCTGTTCACCAGGAGACAGAGTTCTGGTCAAACTAGAGATAACACGTGGGCCTCAGTTGTCTTTCGGCTCCAGGCCCAGAAAAGCAGCAAGGCCAGGTGATGCCGTGGCTGAGATCCCCTGCCCTGGCGCCAATCAATCAGTGGAGACCAGGACCCTGGGGGGACGCACCTGGAAAGCTGATGAATTTTCTATTGAGATCCTCCTGAGACCATCCCTGAAATCCCTACCCTTGGAAAGCAGATAAAACTCTCAAGACAAAGAGCTCCAGCTCTCTGAGCAGCCCACACATTTCCCCACCCCCTTCTTTCCCCAGAGCGCTCTCCCTGGAGCGCTGCCTGAACCTTTCCCCTCTCCTTCCTCCAGATGCATTTTTCTTTGCCTTTATTTCTCCTAAGCTCCAAAGGCTCTTCTATTGCCTCTGTAACTTGTTTCCTGAGCCCACGCAGCCTAGCCGGCTCACTTCTTCCATGGCTCACTTCTACCTCTGTGACTTTCTAAATAAACTTTTGCTTGGCTCTGAATTCTTTCTTAGCCCAAACTCAAGGGCCAAGGTCCAATATCTGGTGCCATTCGCCATTAAAAGTTGTAGATTTAGCTCTGACCGGTGTGGCTCAGTTGGTTGGGCGTTGTCCTGCAAAGTGAAAGGTTGCAGTTTTGGTTCTTGGTCAGGGCGCCTGTTTAGGTTGCGGGCTTGGTCCTGGTCGGGGCTCGAGAGGAAACAGATTGACGTTTCCCTCTCCAGTGTTTCTCTCCCTCTCTTCCTCCCTCCCCTTCTCTCTAAAAATAAATAAATAAAATCTTAAAAAAACAACAACAGTATTAGATTTACTTGTCTATTAAAAGGCACACTCCATGGGGGCGAAGAGCACTTTCCATTTCAGTATTCTTTCTGAAATAGTGCCGGAACAGAATAGGTTCTTGATCATGGTCAGTGGAATGAGTGAACTTTGAATTCTTCTGCCTGCTGTTCGACCACCCCCTTCATTTGGCCTTTCTTACTCTGCACAGTGTCTCAATGTGCTCAGTTTTCTCCTCTTCCTCTTCAGGCTGTCTCCGAATTTGCTCATAAATAAATGTCAATGCTCCCAAGCCAGACACTATCAGGGACACTCCTGCACACAGTTGAACTTAGGGTTTACTGCTCATTGCAACAGAGGATGCATACCATGGGGAATGGTGAGACATCTCTCTAAGGTATTAAGAAGAATTAAGATTGGCTTGTGTTGGATGATTTGGATAAGCAAGCATTCAAAAAAGTGGAGATTTAAAAAAAAAAGATTTTATATATTTACTTTTAGAGAGAGGGGAAGGGAGGGAGAAAGAGAGGAAGAGAAACATCAATGTGTGGTTGCCTCTCCCACACCCCCTACTGGGGACCTGACCCGCAACCCAGGCATGTGCCCTGACTGGGAATCAAACAAGCGACCCTTTGGTTCACAGGCCGGCATTCAATCCACTGAGCCACAGCAGCCAAGGCTTGGATTGGAAGCTGTCAGGAAATGGGGGTGATTCTATGATTGTATATCAGTAAATTCTATTGGTAGAGTGGGAGGAATGAGGCAAAGCTAAAGCTAAAGCTGTGATTGTCAAAGAAGCTGCAGTCATTCATGCTGACCAGAACAATACGGAGATGTTTGGCCATTTTTTGTGGTTTGGCCAATGTTGATACTATGGCCTGTGTTCAGACATGAGTGAACGTGTTTCTGTGTTGATCTACCACGGTCACAAAGTGACCTTGTCTGGTTTTGCAAAATTGTTCATTTCGACAGAACACCAAGCCCTGCCTAATAGTACCAGGCCAACTCCCAGATGCCAGGGGCTGCTTCGCTCTTTCTTGTAACCCTCGCCCGTTCCTAACTTTTATTAAGCTGTTCCTCCACACAGGGTGCTCTTCTCCCTCCCCCAGACAATTCCGTGAAATTCCAATTTCCCTGTGAGACTTTCCTAAATACTTCCCTCTTCAAGTCTTTTCTGATTGCATCAGAAAAGTCTTGGTTGGCATGCCACAATTTAGTACTCAGCTGTGTTCTATCCTGAATTGTTTGGTTTGCTTCGCCAGTTTCTTTTTCTTCTTCTCTTCTCAAAGGTTGTAAGCCAGGCGCCCAGTCATTTCTCATATTTCATATCCCCCAGACATGAGCCTCCTGCTGAGCGAAACTAATGGCTGGTCTGATTAAAGAGGGACAGCTTGCTTTTGTAACACAGCTCTGAAAACACAGCTACAAACCAGCAGGGGAGACGCCACCAGCCCGTCCCCTTGGTGGTTGCCATTTATAACACTCTGAGCTGGTCTTTCCATCAAAAGAGCACTTTCGAATTTTTCCTCTGGAGCATTCATTTGTTTCCAAGATTAATATTCTGAGATGTCTTTCATCCCTCCCTGTCTTTGAGTGCAGGCTCTACCGTTAATGCATTTTTGTCTCCTCTCATCCTACCAAAGCTTAGCGGGGGATGGTGGAGAGAAAAGACCCAACGGTCCCCCACTAACCATAGCTGAGCCTGGCTCGTCGCAGAAAGTGGGGTGCATCCGAACTGTCTCCTCTCCGGCCGATGGACAGCGCAGCCTCACCTCGGAGGCTCACTGCCCTGGCGTTTGGTTGAAGTCAGGGTATGAGAACTCTAAGCCGGGTTGGCCTGCAGGCCTCCCAGCGCATCATTGCCCCAGGCGGACACTCAGCAGTTGCGGGGAAAGTGGCGAATTTCAACCACTCTTCGGAGAGAGTGAGACTACTGAGCTGCAGGGATAAGAATACGCGACACGGACCGCAGAATCCGCTGGCGGGAAGAGAGAATCTCCACGGCACGGAAGGCTCTAGCTATCTACAAAGCCACCTTTTTCTCGTACGGATCAGCCAATGCCAAAGCCAAGCGGGCGTGATCACCAATTAAAAGACAGAGAAGGCGGGGCCGACTCTTTGATTGGTGTACGGCCTTCGGACCCGCAGAGGCCTGGCAGCGTCCGGTCTGGAGAGGCTTCCAGTTGGGTGGCCTAGCTCTGGCGGCCATCTTTGTTTCTGGCAGGTCGGCTGACTGGACCAGATCAGCGCCAGCACGTAGGGCAGGCTGTATCCCCTTTCTCTAGGGAGCCCAAGAACCCCCTCCGCTCACACACTTCCCAGCTCCCCGCGCGCGCCCCGGCCTTCCCCCGGAGGGGCGGGGCCTCTCAGAGAGGGGCGGAGCAGGAACTAGGAACTAGTCTGGAAGCCGGGAGCCTGTTTGGCGGGAAGTTGGCTTGTTTGGCGGGAAGTTGGACCAGTTCCCTGGTGCCCGCCCTTTTTCTCCCCAGAGGCTTCCCTATCTTCCCTCCCTAATCCCGGCACACGGTATAGTACCTCTTTGCACGGAGGACGCGATGGCTCCCAAGAAACGCCCAGAAACCCGGAAGACCTCTGAGGTGGCTTTGCACCCCAGGAGCAAGAGGAGCAGGAGCCCCAGGGAGCTGGAGCACGAGGCCAAGAAGCTCTGTGTGAAGGGCCCCGGTACTGCCTACGCCTGCTGCTTTAATAATTCCGTCATTTGGGGTTCTCACGCAGGAGGCTGGAGTGGGGGATGGGTGCTTCTTAATTCCTGAGGCTGCCCAAAGTTGCAGACGCCTCAGGCTGCGCATTTCGTCTGCAGGGCCTTTGACGTCATAGGATTTGGGCTCACCCTCGGTCCGGTGACAGGAAGAGGCAGATGAGGCCCATTGCATAAGACACAACAGGCTTCAGACTCCTTGTTGTACCAGATGGGCGCACACTGAGGACTGCTTAAAACACGCCCACCTCGTCCGGGGCGGGGGGTGGTGGTGGTGTGAAACTGCAGGTCTTTAGTTTCGGTCGTGAGAGCCCTGCCCGTCCTTCCTCCCTTAGAAAACACGTTCTCTGGGGCTTAGTGGGGTTGAACCCAGGGCTGTAAGAGCTCGAGAGGCTGGAAAGGGGTGGTCGATGAAGTGTGTGTTTGCCCCCACGCCCCACCCCCGAAGAAGAAAGAATTGGTTTCCAAGAGTCTGCGTTCATAGAGATCAGACCCTCACATACACCTTGGCAATCCAGAGTGGCTGGATTCCTAGTCTAAGCGGATCTGCCTCCCCCGGAGCTGCCTGGTTGGTTTGGAGCCACGGCAGATGATGCTCTGTCTGGTCCTGCTGGCTTTCAGGACAGACTGGGTTTGGGGCCAACAACTGTCCCCTCTACGTTGTCTTAATCTAGGACTTAAAGATACTTCTTCCCCGCAAACAGTCACTTCTGTGCTATACACTTTTTTTTTTTACTGTGCATCATATGTGATTTTAAAATTGTCGCCCAACCTTATCACGAGTTTTCCAACCCAGATTGACAAGAGTTGTGCATACACTATTCTCGTGTGTTCCTTCGGCTCAGCGCTCAGGAACCCTGCAAAAGCTGAGGTAGTTTCACTTCAGAATTCCCGTTTGGGGGGAGACTGAGTCCCCACTCACTATTTATTTCTCGTGCTGGGTGAGACTGAGCAGACCATGGAAAGGCCTTAGGAGGTGATGGGAGAGGTTGGCTCTGCCGAATGAAACAACAAGGCTTTCTGGGATTTCAGCAGAAAAACCTTTCTTGAGTGAAATTGGAGAAGAAAATACGTGTCTGTTCTACTTGGCAGGTTCTAGCAGAAGATCTGACTCAGGCTGCCTTCGGGAGGGGTTGGCTAGCCTGCAGGTCCCTCCACGATGCAGGAGCATCGTCAGGGCCCTCCATCACCATAAGCTGGGCCGAACTGCCTGGCCATCGCTACAGCAGGTGAGGCGTTTCCTGGCCAAAGTGCTTACGGGTTTGCACGGTGCTTTTTTCACAACTGAATGCTCCAAAATTAGATGCTGAGTTGGTTCACCAGGTTTTCAGAGTGGTCAGATCACTACCCCCTTGGGGTCCGGTCTGCTGGGCACTCAGCCAGGTGGAGGTCTTAGGCTGTAAAGTTCCCAGCTGGGATGTGCTCTGCCCTCTTGCTTTCCAAGATTATTTCATGTGCATTGCAAATATTTCCATGCGCAAAGACAGGCAGTCAGTGTTCCTTTGGTGGGGGGACCTGGCCCTAGGGCTTATCTATGGAGGAGGCAGAGATCGGCAGTTCACCTAGGACTTGGGTTTTAATTCAACTTAATTCTTTTCTCTCTTTGTCAGGATCTCCAGCAGTCCTTTTTGAACTCTCTGGCTTCTTACCGGATATTCCAAAAGGCTGCCCCTTTTGACAGGAGGGCCACATCCATGGCATGGCACCCAACTAACCCCAGCACCCTAGCTGTGGGCTCCAAAGGGGGAGATATCATGCTCTGGAACTTTGGCATAAAGGACAAACCTACCTTCCTTAAAGGGGTGAGCAGGCCCTGTGCCAGATAACTGCGCCGAAGAAGTGCTGAAGGAGTGAAAAGTCAGCCAGTGGACAGGAGATGATTAGGCTCAGAAGTCGCTGTGGGCATTTTCAAGCAAATAGTGGTGATACTCAAATCTTTACTGAGTGCCTGCCCTGAAAATACTAGAAGGTATAAACCGTTGACCGCCCTCTAGTAAGTCCTCACGTGGGATCTAACCCTCTTCATAACTCTTGTCCTTATTTTATACTGCGGTACTTCCTCACTTCCTAGGCCTTAGCCACACTTGCTGTTTCTATTCCTGAAAGTAGGTCTTTGAACTTGCTGTTCCCATTGGCTGCAGTGCTCTTTCCCGCGGTCTTCTCATGGTTGGTTCCCTCTTATTCAGATCTCAGCCCGATGTACTTCTTCAAAGAGCTCACAGTGACCACTCTCTACAAAGTAGCCTCCACCCCGCACAGTCACTCCCTGCTTCCCTGCTTCACCTTTCCCCCACAATGTTTATTAATGTCTGAAATGTTTTACTTTTTTACTTACTTTGCCCCCTGGAAAGGCGGGGACCTTGTCTGTCTGGCACTTCACTTTGTCCCCAGTGCCTAGAATGATGTTTGCCCTAGGGTGGCTGCTTTACGTTTGTCGAGTAAATGAGGGGCTGGACGTGTAACTGGGTGGATGGGATGCAGACATACACAATAACTAGCACTGCAGATGCTGCATGCCACAGAACACGAGAGAAGGAAGACCCTCTCTCAAAGTAGAGTCTAGAGAGAAGGCTTCATGGATGCGGGAAGAGTGAGGAAGAATAATATTTACGTAAATGGAGACGAAAGGGGGAAAGGCAGAGTGTGTCTGGGACAAGGTGTGGCGTAGACCTTTTTGGGGATGGTCTTAATCTTGCTGGTGTTCACCGTCAGTTGCTGAGGGGTGAAGGTGTTGGCCCTTCCACCAAAGAGAAGACCCTTAGCTTGCCCAGCTGGATGCTGACATTGGAGGCCTGTACTGCCGAAGGTAATGCTCTGTCTGGGTTTAGGGCAAAACCCACAAACTCACAGATAACAGAATGATGTTAGGGGCTCGGGTCAGTGGCATTAAGTACATTCACTTTCTTTTGTCTCCAGAAATGTTCATCTTGCAAATCTGAAACTCTATACCCATTAAATACTAACTCCTCATTCCTCCGTCCCCCAGCCCTGGGCAACCACCATTCTACTTTTCTGTCTATGATTCTGACTACTCTGACTCTCTCATTTAAGTGGAATCATACAGTGTTTATCCCTCTGTGACTGGCTTATTTAACTGAGCAACTTAGAACTTAGTTTTCTGCAGGTCCGTCCACGTTGTAGTGTACATCCACGATTTCCTGTCTAAGGCTGAACAGTGCAATACTGCTTGTGTTTACCTCGTTTTGCTTATGCGTTCATCTGGCAGTGGATGCCGGGATTGCTGCTACCTTTTAGCGATTGTGAATAATGCAGCTATGAGTGTGGCTGGACAACTATCCCTTTGAGTCCCTGCTTTCAGTTCTTTTGGGTGTGTACCCAGAAGTGAAATTGCTGGATCATCTGGTAACTCTGTTTTTAATTTTTTGAGGAACTGCCATACTGTTAAAAGGGAGCATTGTGACAGCACCGCTCTGTATTCCCGCCAACAGTATACAAGGGTTTCGATCTAAAAATCTGGTTTTTCATGTCAGGACCAAATAAAGTTAAACATGCTGTGTAGCTAACTAAAACACATCTGTGGATTGGAGTCTGCTTCAGCTCACTGCTTTTCCATCTCTGATTTAGAGATAGAAGAGGCCAAGGACAAACGCAGGACAGGAGTTAGGAGAGCCCCCATCAGAAACGGCCAGGTTAGACAGGCTTGGGAAATTAGGATTTGAGGTACGAAATGGATGTTGAAGAAAACAAAGTGCCTAAAGCCAGAAGCAGGGCAGCCAGCAGAGCGCTGTGGACAGAGCTCAGCAGTCTTCCTGCCCAGCTGGTGAGATAGGACCAGGAAAGGAAGCTTGAAATTGAAGTCAGAACCAGAGCTCAGGCAGGAAGAGATTTATGTTGTTTTAGGAATCCAGGGAATAGAGAAAACTAAGACACAGCCTAAAGGTGTCCCAGAGGAAGAGACTTCCAACCAAAAGGGAAACTGCTTTGAACTTGTGCCAGGCCAAGGCTTTTGGTTAACATCACCCTTTATTATCATGTCATTTAAATGAACTTCCTCACACCATTGTGGATTGGTCTGGGCGTTTGAACTTTGCGACTGGGAGGGAACTAGGTTGATGTGGAAGAAGGGCGTGGTGGTCTGGAGAACTGTCTGTTTTTAACTCCAGGTACTGACAGCAGAGAGTTGATTTGAGACCAGTGATGGGGGGAGCAGCAGTGTCTCATTTTGTCACTTCTTGAGTCATTTGGCTCTGATCTTTATATCTTTCAGACCTGTGGCAAGGGAACAAGTATTGCATTTTCAAAATGAAGATAAATTTTATTTTTATTAGAAAATGATCCATGTTCATCATCAGAAATTCAGACA
>VMDR010002229.1:0-97202 GCA_007922815.1 Macrotus californicus | reverse complement strand
CCATCACTGTTGGTTCTCTGTACATTTTCCTTCATTTCACTTAGCATAGCCTTCATTTTTTCATCTAATTTGCGACCATATTCAACCAAGTCTGTGAGCATCCTGATTACCAGTGTTTTGAACTGTGCATCTGATAGGTTGGCTATCTCTTCGTCACTTAGTTGTAGTTTTTCTGGAGCTTTGATCTGTTCTTTCATTTGGGCCATTTTTGTTGTCTTGGCGCGCCTGTTATGTAGTAAGGGACGGAGCCTTAGGTGTTCACCAGGGCGGGGCAACACGTCACTGTGTTGTGACGTTGTTTGTGGGGGAGGAGTCTGAGAGGGAACAATGCCGCTTGCTCCGCTCTCTGCCGGTTTTCAGTGACTTTCCGTGCTACCCACAGTCAAATTGGGCCCTTCTGGTGCTGATTCCCAAGTGGGTGGGCTTGTGTATGCTCCAGGACCCTGTGAGCCTCTCCAACGAGCTCTCCTGTGAGTCCGGGAGTTTCTCCCGCTGCCGCTGCCTCAACCCCCACAGGAGTTTTCAGTCAGAGGTTTTGAGGCTTTATTTCCCCCCGCTGGAACTCTGGGTTGCGGAGTCTGTCTTGCTCCCCAGTTGTTCCTCCTGGTTTATCCGCACGTGGGTATGGGATGGCCTGATCCGCCAGCAGCCACCTCGCCTGATCTGCTGGCCGTGCCTTGCCCGCCCCAATCCGCCAGCCTCCACCCTGCCATGAGTCTTCTCCCGTGAGTCCTCTCCGCCTCGGCTGCCCATCTCCATCCCTCCTACTGGTCTGGATGAATGTTTCTTCTTTAAGTTCTTGGTTGTTGGACTTCCATACAGTTCGATTTCCTGTCAGTTCTGGTTGTTTTTTGTTTTAATGTGTTGTTGTCCTTCTTTTGGTTGTGCAAGGAGGCACAGTGTGTCTACCTATGCCTCCATCTTGGCTGGAAGTTCTCATTCTCTTTTATCAAAACTTTTGATAACATTCTCAATCTCTCTTAGACCTGAATCAAGTAATGTTCTCACAAAGGCTACCTGAACTTCAGCTAGAGATTTGAAAAAGTCATTAACGACTTGATTTCTAAAACTGTAGAATGGAGGACAGCATTACTGATTATAATCATAATTGTCTGAGTAAACATGTCCCCCAAATGCCAGTTAATGATAAGCTAGGAGAGGTGGCATGTTGCGTATCACAGGCCTTCAGCCACAGCCTTGCTTTCTTCATCTTCTTTATTGGTGATTTGAGATGAGAAAAATAGATGAAATCCTGGTCAAACTTGTGGGAGTCAGAGGACCAAGTGAACTTCAACTGCATGAATTCTACAAGGGGAAATTTTAGTTCCCACTTTTTCAGATAACTGTGGAACACAAGATGAGACACTCACAGTTCCACAGTGCTCGTGTAGAACACACTGGAGTTCTGTCCACTTGGAGTCTACCAGCTTCGTGGCTGCCAGACATGTGAATGCGATCTTGGTGCTCCAATATGGCAGTGCTCATGTGTTTTGGATACCACTGGCTGTTCACCTAACAGCCGTTGTTGCCCCTTCCTGGTTTCCTCGGTTATAGACCCCGGTTTTGTCCAGAAGATAGGCTCTGTGAAGTGGGCCCTGACCCGATCCCCAAGGGATGATTAAAATTTAGTGCAAGAGCCAATAAGACAAGCTCATTCTCTTTTGCCAGGCAGTTGCTTTTTCAGCATTCCTTGCAGCGAAGGGTGTAAGACTCGAGAGGAAAGAGATAAACTGAGATAAGAACTGTTAAGCAAAAGGAATCAGGACTTAATAACTTGGGAAAATTTCAGCCTATCCATATTGCAAAAGATCCTAAAATTAAGAGATGCAGTTTTAGGAAAGTACGCTGGACAACCTTTTGCTAGTTTGTGGAAGGGATCAAAAGGTTAGAGCGCTCTTGGCCCTGGTTTGGGTGGCTCAGGTGGTTGGAGTGTTGTCCCATAAACTGAAAGGTCACTGGTTCTGTTCCCAGTCATGGCACATACCTAGGTTGCAGATCTGATGCCGGGTTAGGGCATGTACAAGTGAAACTGATGTTTCTCTCTCACATTGATGTTTCTCTCCGTCTCTTTCTCCCTCTCTTCCCCTCTTTGTGAAATCAATAAGCATGTGCCGAGGGGAGGATAAAAAATAAAAATAAAATGAGTGCTCTTGGAAGAGATTTGGCATAGGACTCATGGATGGGGTTTTCCAGGAAAGATCTGTGGAAGAATCTATCATCTATAATGAAACGAACTCCTGTGATATACACAGGAAACCCACCAAGTTCTTAAGGACTACTTTCAGAGCTTTCTCAAAATTCTACAGGCAGGAAATAGGCTGATATAAGTTACTCAACTGCAGACACGTGTTAACCTATGAGAAGAAAGAAGTGTGCTGTAGGCTGCAGGGCAGAGCTGAGCACCGCGGAGGGTTATTTCTAGGCCTTCGGACCTCATGGAGTTCCCCAGGCTGCATTTTAAAATTGCTTGCAACCCGTGGCTCCTTGTTTTCCTTCTTTTTAAATGGAATTTTTCCATTGTCTTTCTTTTACAATTGAAATGTCTGTAACTATTACCCTTTGCCTAAAACCAGCAATGTATCTGGGGAGTAGATACTTTGTTCACTGAGTTCACACGTGTGGACTGACTTAGTCCTCACCACAGTCATATGAGTTTCACCAGTTCAGGGAGAGAGGAATTTTGCCCGCAGCCTGACTCATAACTTACATTAGATGGTTTAGACGATGGCTTTTGAGCTGGTGAGGTTCTGCTGAAATTTGGAACATGAGTTGTGCTGTAATGCGTTGAGACTTTGGGGGACCTTGGGACGCAGAGAATGTATTTCGCATATGGGACAGACATTCATCCTTGAGAGCCAGCAGCAGAATGTAGTTGGCTGAGTGATTCCCCTAAAGCTGTCCATATCATAATCCCTGAAACTTCGCAGATGTAACTCAGTTAAGAATTTTAGGAAGAGATCACCTTAGTTTATCCAGGTGGATCCCAAGTAATCATAAGGGTCCTTACAAGAGGAAGCAGAAAGGTCAGTCCAAAGATGTGAGAACAGAAGAAGAGGGTCGGAGTCAGGGAAAATGTGACACTGCTGGCCTCGAAGATGGAGGAAGGGGCGGTGAGCCAAGGTATGCAGGTGACCTCTAGAAGCTGGAAAAGGCAAGGAAACATTCTCTCCAGAGCCACTGGAAGAAGCACGGACCTGCTGACACTGGATTTTGTCTCAGTAAAGCCCATTTCAGACGTCCGACCTCTGAATTATGTTTACATTGTTTTAAGCCACCGGTGTGTGGTAATTTCTTGTGGCAGCAATAGGAAACCAATACAATGTCACATTGGCTTTGGATGTAAAAGAAAATCGTGGACAAGAGGAGAAGATTAATTCATTTGGTAGCAGAAGAGAAAGAGGCAAAATCTAGCTATCATTATGAGCAGAATTTGGAGAAAAGCTACCCCCACTCTTGCTCTCCCTGAGCTAGGAGAGGCTCAATCCTTCTTTTTAGGTTAGACCACATGTGGTCAGGCTCACTGGTGGGCGCTCACAGGCTGATTCCAGTTCAGTTGTGGAGGAACTTTTTATGGGATTCTCTGGACACAAATTTCCTGGTTGGATTGGGGTGTGCCCCGTTGATGGAGGTGGTAGGGTAGGCTTTGTTCCCTGTGTCATGTTATTACAATTATTACTTTATCCCTATCAGCTGTTTGATGGACGTAAGCCCCTCCTTCATTTATGAGACTGGATTTCTGGCATTCTCCCGGTCAGCAATTTTGACTGTAATGTGCACAAGGGGCGCCTGGGGAACTCGCTAAAATGCAGAATCTGAATCAGGTCTGGGGTGCACCCAGGGGAGGCTGACATTGCTGGTCTGCAGCAACTTTGTGTAATAAGGTTCTAGAGACCCGTGCTTCTCAAACTTGAGGGCACCTTACAGCCACCGGAAGGGCGTGCTAAACCGCGAGGCTAGGCCTCCCCCAGAATTGATTTAAAGTCTCCAGGGCGGCGGGAGTCCCGGGCACCCGATGTGGAGGGAAGGAGCTAGATTGGCCTCCGGGAGCTGCGGAGCCGCCGCCATGACCGGCATGGACACCCGCGAGGACCATGCTATCGCCACCGAGAAAGCAGACGAGTCCATTCCCACCCCCCAGGCCGAGCCTATAGTTTCTCTTCCCCAGCAAGAAATTAAAACGCTGGAAGAGGGTAAAGAGGAGCTTTTCAAAGTGCGGGCAAAGCTATTCCGATTGGCTTCAGAGAACGACGTCCCAGGATAGAAGGAACGGGGACCGGCGACGTCAAGCTCCTGACGCCCGAGGAGAAGGGGACCATTTGCTTCCGCGTGAGGAGGGACCAGACCCCGAGAGTAGGTGCCAACCACGCTATCACGGCGGTGATGGAGCCGAAGCCACCGCGGGCAGCGACCCGCACCTGGGTCTGGAGCACCCGCGCCGCCTTTGCCCATGAGCGCCCCAAGCGGGCGCAGCTTCCTCGATGCTGAAAATGCACAAATCCCAGCCAAGTTTGGAGGAGGCAGGGGAGACCGAGGAGAAAGCAGGGTCCGGCAAGAAAAAACGATGATGCCGAGAAAGAGGCTAAAGAGCTAGAAGCCCCCCTGCCCCCGTGAAGGAGGAAAGCAAAGGAGTCTGAAGACAAGGAGACCAAGGAGTAAGCTGAGGGGAAGCACTGAGCCCTCCGCCCTGCCCATTTTCTTTTCCTTTCTTTCTTAAAAACCACTTTGCTCTGCCCCTTCTTTTCGGTTTGTTTAGTCCTGTTTTGTTTTTACAAATTTTAAAGGGGCTTTATAAAAAGAATTGAATTCTAACATTCAAGTGTTTTTTTCCCCTAATTTTTTGCCCTACTGAAGATGACTTCAGAAAATCTATTCCCCAGTCATGAAAAGACACTGTGCTTTCTTTTTCGTAGTGGGAACACTTATTCACAGCCATCAAAAAGAGTGAATAGACAGCACATTGGGAAACCTTAAAAGAAAAAAAGAAGGAAGGAAAAGTCTCAGTGGGGTCTGAAGGTCTGCATATCTAACAAGTTCCCAGGTGATGATGACTGTCGGGAACCATTACTCTGGAAGATTCTATCTGTGACCCAGAGCGTGACCCCTTTTGTGTTGTGTCCTGCTGGACTGCTGGAGTTTGGGTTCTTTAACTTACAAAAGTCTTTTCATTGCTTCCAGAATCACTTGGGAGGGTTTATTCATTCTTCCTTGAGTTGAGCTTATCTTTGTTGCTAATGAAATGTAAATTTCAGACATTTCTTTTCAGGGTGTTAGTGAGATTCGTGTAGAAGTCTTTGCATGTCTGCTGGCTCTGGGGACTCACTGCTATTGAAAACTTACTGTATGCCAGGCCTAGCCACGGGCCCTTGCTGACACAATGGGGTACCCCTCCCTGGACCTCAGCACCACCTGTCTGTGACCCTCCATAGTAGTGCCTGGGAATTTCCCTACACATCACTCTCTGTGGTGGATGGGTCTCCTTAACCTGTATATGAAGCTTACCTAGTGCCAGGCATCACACACCCAATATCCCATGACACCCTGAAATTGTGCCTGATGGTCCAGGGAAGGGCAGGTTAAGCAAGAGGGAGTGGGAGTAGGGGAGCTGAGGGGACACTGGGAGGAGGGATAAACAGGAACTACTGCCTGAGTTAAGCAAGCCCATCAGGTCCCACCAGGGGTCCAGGGAGGCCAGTCCAGCCAGGCCACTCAAGGCAGGAAGTCACTATGATGCCCCGCAGTGAAAGGGAGGGGGTCTCAGCAGCACAGAGGCTCTGATGAGATGCAAAGCTCTTCCCCATCCCACCACCCTCCCTGTGGTTCCCTGTCCAGTTTTTCCACTTCCTTGATGACTGACCTCCACTGTCTCTCCACAGACCCCAGGAAGCCCACCGCTGCAGGAGTCAGGCTAGGCAGGAAACATTGCAGCAGGCTCCTCTCTGGCCTACTTTATTTGGGAGTGGGGTGGGGGGACCTAGGCCTGCTGTGCCCGAAGCAGTGCTCGCACCTGGCCGATCTGCCAGTCGACACTGGAGCGCGCGGTGCCACCCAGGGCAGTATATTGCTCCACACTGTGTCCGTAGTCCCACACGTGGCTCACATCGCCCGAGAACAGGGGGCTGGGGAAAAGAAGGAGATGGGCTATGGCAGCCCAGCCACCCCATCCTCAGAGGACTGGGCTCGTCCCCTGGGAGGAAGCAGAGAGAGAGGCAGGGGCTGCACCTGATGGTTTGTAGCTCCTGCAGTGACAGCTGGTTGAGGGCGACTCCCTTGGTCTCGGCCATGAACACTGCTTTCCCAGAGGCCTCGTGGGCCTGGCGGAATGGCATCTGCAGGTGCCCAGCAGAGGTAGCACTGAGGCAGGCTTCCTGGGCTCCCTGGCCTGCTCTGGGAGCTCGCACCCTCCCTAACCACCTCTCCCCCCACCCCCGCCAGGGGAAGAGGGGGGCATCCCTCCTGCTCCACCCCACCCTTCCACCCCAGCCGCCCGCACTTACTCCTTTGCGGACCAGGTAGTAGGCGAGGTCAGTGGCCAGCATGTCAGGACTAAGAGCCTGCCACATGTTCTCACGGTGAATCTGGGGACATGGGTGGGGGAGTGGTGAGTCCTGCAGTTTCCGAGGCCTGAAGCTGCCAGCTCCAGGTCTACCCCTCAGCCAGGAACTCTCCTGCCTTGGGCAGAGCTACCCTTACCCACCCTACTCTGCTCTCTCAGCTCAAGCCATCTTTTCATAATTGTTGATAATTTTTAGTTGTGCTACACACAACATCACCTTTACGTTTTCAGAGTCCTTATGTTTGGGGTGCATCAGAATCACCTGGAGGATTTCTTGCAAATACAAGTCGCCGGGCTCCACCCCCTGAGTCTGATTCAGCAGACCGGGAGTGAGGCCTAGGGCTGCACATCTGTCAGGTTCTCAGGCGATGCTGATGCTGCTGGCCCCATAACCGCACTTAGAGAACCACTGCTTTAGAGTCACATCCTGAGCTGTTTAGGAATGACATGATATGGGGATGGGGACTGGTTCAAAAGAAGGGGGCCATGGAGTGGTTAAAGGTAGCTGCCACAGCAGGCGTGGCCATGAGGTGGTTATCGCTGAAACTGGGAGCTGGTATATGTGAGTCCATGACACTTTCTCAGCCGTCGTGTACTGAAATTGCCCACGATAAAATGATTTAAAAAGAAATCTGGTCAGGCCAGTTGATGGGACTCCTTGAGTCTAACCCATTTCCGTAAGTTTTGTCCCTTCACTGCTCCTCAAAGGCAGGCACAAGCACATCCCTCCTTCCCCTGCCCCAGGTCTTCTGGACCACCCACCCTCGCTTCCTCTCAAGATCACCCCCCTGGCACGCCCACCCCAGAGTTTAGGGGCCTAGGAGAGGAGAGGCGTGTCTTGCCTGCAATGTAGAGATGACACCAGTGGCCACCTGGAGGACAGCACTCATGGTTTCAGACACTTCAAACACGGCTTCCTTGTCCTCCTGGAAGGCATGTGGGCAGGAGGTGAGGGCGTAGCAACCCCATCCTCCCACTGAGGCATCCCCACTGCTTTCCCCTGGGAACATTCAGCACCTCCCACACCCCACACCACGGGAGAGGAGAGAACTCTCAGGGTGGCAAGGTCTGGGTGCACAGGATGGAAGGTGGCAATTCTTTGGGGCCCCTTCC
Source organism: Macrotus californicus (assembly GCA_007922815.1). Lineage (NCBI taxonomy): Eukaryota > Metazoa > Chordata > Mammalia > Chiroptera > Phyllostomidae > Macrotus > Macrotus californicus. The sequence continues at coordinate 89,536 of VMDR010002229.1, read as the reverse complement.
TGGAAGTGCCAGGGCCCTGAAAACTGGTGTGTGGTATTTATGCAGGTGGGTCCCTTCTCCACTCTCCCTACCCCCAGTGTCACACCTGTAAGTCCTTGTTGTAGGTGCTCGGAAGTCCTTTGAGGGTCATCAGGAGCCCAGCACACTGAGGACAGAGTGAGGATCAAGAGGCTGAACCTCTGAGCCTGTTCTAGAAGCTTCCTCAGGATGCTTTGGGTCAGCCAGAGGCCTTGCCCCACTCCCTGCCCTTCTTACCCGTCCAAACACTCGCCCCGCCTTGCTCCGGATCAGTTCCAGGCTGTCTGGGTTTTTCTTCTGGGGCATTAGGCTGCTTCCGGTGCTGGAGACAGAGATGGTGCAGCTGAAGGGGCTCCTCTGCCCCTTGGCTGGTCAGCTGGTTGGGGCAGAGAGGAAGGAAGCCATGCTGGTGGGAGCAGAGCTGGGACAAGGCAGAGTGCAGCCTTACCTGTAGGCGTCAGAGAGCTGCACAAAGCTGAATTCCTTGGTGCCGTAGAGGATGAGATCCTCAGCCATCCTGCTGAGATGGGTCATGCACAGCGAAGCCCAGAACAGGAACTCAGCTTGTGGTGGGAGAGAAGGGAAAGCAGGATCTCTGGTCACCAGGCCTCTCTTGCTTTTCACTCAGCCTGGAGAAGCTCCAGGCGGACCATATGGGGGATGGGAGGAGGCTGGAGAGCAGCTGGACAGGGGGACAAAGGTGGGGCACAGTGCAAGGGATGAGTGGGCTGGCCCCCAGGACTCACCCACAAAGTCTCGCTCACTGGTAGCATCCATGCTGTTGACAGTGATGGCCCCAAATTTCAGTTCTGGACAAGGGGGGAAGAAAAAGGCAATAGGGCTGGGCTGGGGGGCAAAGTGGGGCCTCCTCTACCCTGAACCAGGGTGCCCAGCCACCTCCCCTTGGCCCCCTTTCAGGGAGGAGAAGTAGGGAGGCACAGGAGGTGTGGTGAGGGTCCCTTGTACAGGTCCCAGGAGGGAGATGGGAGCCCTGAGTGTGCCTTGCCCTCTATCTTCAGTGTCCATAGGTAATAAACAAAGGTTTCATCTAGACCCCTGCCTTCTCTCTGCAAGATCCCGTAGAAGCTGATGGTGACGCCCCAAGGTAGGGTGGGGGTGCTTACCTGCTCGGAGCAGTTCCCGGTCCACACCCAGTGGATTGCCTGCAATGGCCCCGCTGTGGGGACAGGGGTTTTGAGTGACCAGGGCTCCTGGCAAGGAGGCCCTGGTACAGACACACATGTACACCCAGAGCTGAGCCCTGGTTGCCAGGACTGCAGCCACTCAGCTTGGTGCCCAATAGTTGTCCCTGTGCAGGGAACATGCCAGGCTCTCTGGAGCTCCTCCGGAGAGCTCTGGCCCTGCTCTGACATGTTTGCTAGCTTGGTTGTCCACATCTCAGAAGTGGGGGTCCATGCAGGGTCCTGCCTGCCCAGCTAGAAAGAAGCCTGGATGGGAAGGCCAGTTACCTGGTTTTTTGTTCCCCTTTGTCAATCCCCAAGGGCCATGCTATGTGGCAGCAACCCCCTCACTCCCACCCCCACTGGGAGCACTGGGACCTCACTCACCTCCCCAGGGGCAGGACATTGACCCGCTTCTGCACCTCCAGTAGCCTCTCAGAGTCTCTGGTCAGTGCCACGGCGTGGCTGTGGGGAGCCAGGGGACAGGAAAGTCAGGGCAGCTGGGGGCCTCTCCCCATCACAGCCCCTCCATCACAGTCTGGCTCACCTCAGAATCCAATGGCTCCAGCGGATGGGCTGAGCCCTCTGCAGGTGGGTGTACCCTGGGAAGAGGACGTCATGTTCCCTGCAGGGGAGGAGTAGAGGCAGGGTGTCTGAGGGGCCCAGGAGGCTCAGGCGGGGCCTGCCTGTGACACCTGGACCCTGCGGGCCTGGGCCCGTCCAGGGAAGAGCAGAGCAGGTCTACCAAGGATCTGCCTGCATGAAGGACCTCCTGGGGACAAGCAAGTTGTAAGAGAAGAGACCAGAAGTTGGGCAGTACAACCCAACGACTGGGCCAGAGCCGTGGGGCCAGGGGGCGAGGCTTGGCCAAGACCAAGCATGGATCACATGCTCAACTCGGGTCTCTGTGTCTCCCACCGGATGTGAGCAGGGTCCAGGGCAGGGCAGGAGGCACACAGCGGGTACCACCTGGCAGTGGGAGCCATGTCTGTGAGTGTGCGAGAAGCTCCCGAGGATCCCAGAAAAGCTGGGGGCATTTCAGAGTAGGCGGGGCAGAGGCAAAGGTGCTGTGGGTGGTGGTTCTGGTTTGTTTTCTTTAATAAACAGCTTTATTAAGACATGATTCACACACAATTCACCCATTTAATGTGTACACCTTAAAGTACCACCATCACCACATCAATTTTAGAGCATTTCACTGCCCCCCCAAAAGGAGCCCCACACTTTAGCAGTCACTTCTTACTCCTCCCAGCACCCACAGGGTGATGGTGCTCGTGCCCTTGCTTTCCCCTAGTTGGTGAGGTCTGTGAAGCAGGGGGCACAGAGAGTTGGGAAAAAGGAGGAGTCAACCCTGTCCCTGATAACAAACAGGGACTTCTCAGTTGTCAGGGCACAGAAGCCAAAGCTTGGGATGAGGCTGGAGAGAGGCAGCCTTTGGATCTGTCCTTTGCCAGCCATGCTGGCTGGAAATGGGGACGAGGAGCATAGGCAGGCTGAGGGTGGCTCTGTCTGCCCTAGGCACCGCCAGCCCCTTTTCTCAGGGCACCTGCTCAGTGCCTTAGCTTCCCACTCATGAATCCTCAGAGGGAGAGTTTGTCTTGTCTGCTGTGCTAGGCTGGTTGGGAGGCTGGGGACACTGCAAGAAATGCCCTACTCTTGGCTGCTCTGCCTCAGTCCAAGAGTTCTGGGACCCCCTACACCTCAGGGCCTGGCTCCTCTACCCTCTTCACCCCTGCTACCTAGATCTGGTATTCCAGCTGCCTGTCCCAGGGGAGAGGAGGCCTGGCTGCCCTCATGCCCTCTCTACCACCTGGGTGTCCCCAGGAGACTCACGCCTCTGCCCGATCCACCATGGTTTTGATGAGCTCCCGGAGGAGGGCAGAGAGTGTTGAGCAGTTCTGCCGCATCCAAAGCCTGAGATCTGTCACCACCTGTGGAAAGGAGGAGGTGGCACTGAGGCAGACAGATGTGTGGCTTCCCTGAGGAGCCAGGACAGCCGCTGAGATCCAACTCTGCTGTCTGAGCTCCCTAGGGTAGGGCAGCACAGGGTGGGGGGCGGAGGGGTGACAGCACCTGGTCGTTCCGACTCCGTCCTGTGTGTAGTTTCCCTGCGGTGTCACCAATGAGCTCCTAGGGGTGGAGGGAGACATGGGTCAGAGCCTGCTGCTCACAGCCCAGTGGGGTCCACCTGGGTAGGTGAGCTTCCTCCCTGCCCTGTAGTCTCTGTCCCAGCTCCAGGGTTCCCTGGTCCTGCCCAAGTCTCTGCCATCTCTGATGAGGCCTCCTGTTTTGAGGTCCCACCCATACTCTGCCAATGATGAAGGGATCAGAATGATGGTGCTTATGCTCAAAGTGTCCAACAACAAAGTAGAGAGGGGAGGATGGGGGGCAGGAAGGGGTTGTACCTTGAGACGCCGCTCATTGGCCGTGTGGATGTCCTCATCATTGGGATTTAGTTTGAAGGTGCCCCGGGCCCACTCCTCAGCCACCTGTAGCAGATGGCAGCAACCCAGGGGTCAGTCTGGCAGGCATTGGCAGCCAAGAGGGGCAAGCCCTGTTCCCACCCTCTCTCTGATCACTGACTGTCCCTTGTTGGAGTTGCATCCTGGGAGTGCTCCACTGGGTATGCCTGTGCACCCCCCACCCCAAGGGAATATCTCAGGCCCAGTGCCCCTTTGCCCATGAGCCACAGGGCCACAGGGACATTAAAGGATGAAGAGAGACAGTGAGCACTGCATGTGGGTAAAGGGCACCTCTCTAGGTGAATCATCACCACAAGGGGATGTGAAGGGCTTGGGATGACACTGCGACCCATACTCAGGGATTTGGTGGGAGCCCGGGGCCACAGAAAGGGGCCCTCAGGTGGACTTTGGGGCATGGAGAGTACCTTGTCCAGGCCTTGGAGTATCTGGTCCCTCTCGGCCTTGGTGAGGAGCCCTGCCTTCTCCAGGCCCCGGCTGTAGGCCTTGCTGCCCTGCACATCCACTTCCCACAGTTGTCGGTCATAAGAGATGGACGAGTTGAACTTCTCCATGATGGGGTCCACTGAGCCCACAAACCGGCCGCCCCATAGCTTCCCGCTCTGGTCAGGAGAGCAGGAGCAATTAATCTCCTGCTCCACCTGGAGAATAGCGCCTCTCACAAAAGGCCCTCGGGAGAGTAACCGAGTGTGACGGCAATGGGAGCCGGTCTCACTGAGGCTCAGAGACAGTCAGGCACTTGCCCAAAGTCACTCAGGGAGTGAGTGTGGGAACGTGGCTGGACACTGACATTAGGACTCTTTCCCAACACATGACACTGCTCCAGGGAGATGGTGGAAGAGTACGAGGCACCCCTGAGACCACGGCAGAACTTCTGGGCCGTGGCTGCCACTGACCGAGGTGGAATCCAGAGTTTGGACCCAGCTCTGATGCACTGTGGTAGTGGTAATAACACTGGCAAATGTGCACTGCATTCCGTTTACCAGGCACTGTTCTAAATGCTGGGCATGCACTGACAGCGACCCTCTGAAGTAGGTGCCAATTCTACCCCAGCACAGAGAAGGGAAAACTGAAGCACAGAGCAGTGATATCTTATCCTCATGGTGAGCAGTAGAGCCAGGACTGTAGCCCAGCAGTCTGAAGACAGCCCACGCTCTGAGCCCATGTTCTGCCAGACTGTTCTGAACTTTTGCTGCAGGGACAGGCAGGGAGGCACCTGAGGGACCCCATCAGGCTCAAGTTACCTGCATCTCCCTCCCATAGCTCCGGACAGGACCTAAGGTCCCCTTACCAAAACTTCTTTGGAGAGTACCTCTGACACAGCTTATCACTGGCCTTCTAGGAGGTCACTAGTTGATCCTCTGCCCCCGAGGAGCCAAGGGCACAGGGATGGGATAGAGACACCTCTGTTTTGAAAGAGGGCATAGGCCAGAGCATGGGACAGGTGGGGGAGGGGTACAGAACACCTGTGAAGTAGTCCAAGTGCCCAGAAAGCCAAGGATTAGGAGAGTGTGCCAAGGTGGAGGTGTGCATGGTACTTCACTGGCATCTTTTCTCTGGAGTTGGGCTTAAATGGCCACAGGGGACATGTTGTCCTCTGTGGATCTCTGTTAGCCACCTGACCATGGGTGTATTATATAACCTCTCAAAGCCTCAGTAGTATTGCCCCCCATCAATGTGATAAAATTTGCTAAGTGCATACATAGCACAGTGCCTGGCACTCAGTAAGGACTCCATACATTCTAGGTATTATTAAAGGAGCAGCTGAGGACTGCTGGAGCCAGGGTGTACCTTAGCTAAGTTCCTGTGTGCACCATGGGCCTCCACCATGCTCTGGCCCCAGGCTGTGAGTTGACCGCTCAGTGCCCAGCAGCCTTGGCCACCAGAGGACTCTGCCCTGCAGAAGCAGCCTCCGCCCCCTCAGCCTTTTGAGCTGGGCCTGCCCCTTACCCTCCTGCAGCCCCAGCAAGCCTTGATTTCCAGCAAAGCACGACATGGGGCCCCTGTCCTGATGACCGGGGCCAGAGGGCCAGGGCCAGCCAGTAAGGATGGGGAGCCAGCCTGCCCCTCAGCCAGAGGCCTGGCACCACCTCCCCCATTAGGTCCTTGGACTCCGTGCCTGGGTTGTTAGTAATAACAACTACTTAACAAGTGGGGCTGCAGCCAAACCCATTAGTACCATCCCACAGGACTGCCCAGGGCAAGCAGAGGTCACCTGGCATCCTGGTATCCTGAAAGCAGCCCATGCTTTCTGCTTGTGGTCAAGCTCCCACCTCATTGGCAGGCTTTAAAGGACCCCACCCAGGAAGATGTTAGAATGAGGTGCCACAACCTGGGCACTGAGGAGAGGGGGAAGCCCAGTGTGGTGGGAGAGGGCCCTGCTCCAAGTCAGTGAACATCTGGGCCAGGATGATCCCTTTAAGGCAAGAGGCAGGGGCGCTGGGTTGGGCTGGGATAAATGAGCAACAGCTCATTGAGAATGCACAAGGGGAGCACCAGTGTTGTTCCTGTGAAGACAATTTGCCACCACTTATTGAACACCTACTATTGTTTCACTCTGTGTAGGCATTCTGTAAGTGTTGTTACATCCTTCTACAAGGTGGGCACTGTCACCCTCTTTTTAACAAACGGGGAAAGGTTCAGGGAGGTCGAGTGCCTACTTCAGAAACCAAGTCTGTTTGGCTCCAAAGTCCAGGCCCTGTCCCCAGCCCTCCACCTGTACCTACAAGCTAAGCAGGACAGGCATTCTTGTCCCATTCAGATGCACAAATAGGTCCAGAGAGAGGAAGTGACTTGCCAGCTAATGTGGGCCAGAAGGGACTGGACCCAGGCCACCTGCTTCCCAGGCCCAATGACATCAAGCAAACAGCCCCTTTTATCTGAGGGTTGGAAGCAATGACCTCATGATCTAGTACCTTACAGGGGGAGGCAGACAGCTATTACTGCCCGCTTTCGCCAGTCAAATGAACCGAGGCCAAAGAAAAGGAGCCTGTGCTTCAGACTCGGGAAAAGAACCCGAGTCCTCTGGCTCTACCGAACAGAGGAAACTTCTGGGCACTGGGGCTGCAGGGCACCGTTCCCTACCTCCTGGCTCTTTCCACAGGCCAGAGTCCTGTGGATTCTGCTACATAGGGACAATTGCCACAGCAGGAGGTCGGGTCAGGACTTCCTTCCCAGAAGTGTGCTTTGGTGGGTTTGCCACACAGACTGTCTGGGGAGGGATGCAGGAGGGGCGAAGGTCTCTCCCAGGCCCTGGCAGGTGACCATGTAGTCAGTAAGGACAACCAGGCCGGCGGCCAGCAGCAGGTCTGGCACCAGGAGATCCCGTGAGCGGGCCGTAGCTGGCCCCCAGGACACCCCTCCCCCTCGTTTGGAGTCTTGCAGGACCGGCGTCCCCGAGGTCCCACTCACCTCCGATGCCATGTCGGGTGGTTCGTCGTCGTCCGGGAGCCTCGATCCTGCGGGTCTGGAAGACAAGACTGGACTGACGACCAACTCGGCCTCCCGGGCAGGGTCCTGCGGGAGGAGCTGGCTTCAGGTCCTGCAAGGCAGGGGCAGAGGGCAGCACTTGGGGAGGCGGATGTAAGCAGCAACTTGGTCCTAAGCGTCCTCGGGACCCGCCCGTCCCGCCCCTCGTCCGGGCACCACGCACGCACTCACTCACCACCACCTGGTCGCGCCGTCTGTCCCTTTTCTGCCAGCCAGCGGGGTTTTCTGGCGGAGAGAGCGTCAGCAGCAGCCGGGATCTGTCCCCGCCTCCTGGTGGCGGCTGCACCAATCTCAAAAGGACTGATGGGTTTTGCCTCCGCCCCTCAACCCCGGCTGTGGGCAGAGCCATCCCCAGACCGACGGTAGGCTGAGCGGCCCCGGGGTGTGGTTAGGGGGACAGCGCCTGAGCAACCCGGCTCTAGGCAGCAGGTGCTGTGGATAGTCCCACAAGATATAAATGTATAGTGGCGTGGAGATCATTTATTCAAGAAACACGTACTAGGTACCTCCTGTGTGACAGGTACAGAGTTAGACATTGAAGAAAAAGAAATGACACCTGCCTCAAGAGGCTTTAACAAAGCATGGACAAGGTGTGCGGGGGAGGGGGGGGTTTGGGAGGTGTCACAGGTCACAGAGGGCAGCACAGAGCAAAGGGGGTATCTATCTTGGATACTCAGGGACGATTTCCTTGACATGATTAACTAATTAGTCAACAAAAATAACAAGCAGGGTTCTAGGCACAGGAGGTACAGTCTCGAACTCCTGCCCGGGAAGGGCGTCCAGTGGAAATGTCTCCTGAGGTGGGTCTTGGAAGATGAGAGGGAGTTAGCTCAGTGAAGATTAAAACATCCCTGCGGAGGGAGCAGCCTGGGAAAAGGCCTGGCGGTCAGAATGTGAATGGCCTGCTTGGAGAACAGGAAACCATCAGAGCGGCTAAAACAAAGGGTCAGGGGCTCCAGGATGGGGCTGGAGAGGAGAGGTGGGAAGTACCCGAGGCAAGGCTGTGAAGGGCTTTGAAAGTCAAGGGAAAGAGTTTGGCCTTGCTCCTGTAGGTCAGAGACCACTGTCTGGGGTGGCTTCTGGATCGAAGGGTTTTAGTCCTCACTCAGGAGTGGACTTCCTGGAGTGCACCAGGCTTTTTCAAGCCTTCTTCAATGCTCTTCCCTATGCCTGGAATGCTCTTCCCTCACTGTCTTGCTACCTCCTGTTTGTCGACCAGTATTCTAGCCAAGCATCATCAATGTTGGGAGACTCTCAGCTGGTCCAGGTGGATGCTGGATCCAGGTGCTCCCAAGGGATCCTGAGCATAGGAGCATCTAGCAGTCTTTTCCTGAATTGGGAACATTCTACTGGTGGCTTCTGGGGCTTCTCCCCCACACAAACTTGAGCTCCTTGGAAGTAAGACCTCATCTATTTTACCTCTGTGACACCCAGAAGGACACTAGGTGAACAGGAAAACCTGTGAGAAAGCTCTGTGGTCCTGAAAACTAAGAGCATGTAGCATGTCCCTAGGATCTACCTCCTAGTGTCTGAGGCCTGACATCCATTCCTGGGAGGCCAGATGTGAAAGCTAGCCGTACTCTGCAAAATGAGTCACATTCCTGAATATCCAGCAATACACAGGAGCTAAATCCTTTGGCAAATGAATTGAGGCTGGAAAGGGAGTTGGGAAAAATGTTTGAGAGCAGGGCTGTAACCACAATACCTAACATGGCTGCCCTGACTGGTGTTGCTCAGTGGATTGAGCACCGGCCTGTGAAACAAAGGGTTGCATGTTCAATTCCCAGTCAGGGCACATGCCTGAGTTTCAGGCCAGGTCCTCAGTAGAGGGTGCTTGAGAGGCAACCACACATTGACGTTTCTCTCCCTCTATTTCTCCCTCCCTTTCCTTCTGTTGAAAAAGAAATAATTTTTTTTTTTAAAAGAAGAATACCTATCAAAGGAGTCCTAAAGTGGACAAGAAACGTTCTTAGCATAAACGACTCATGAGAGGTAAGTAGTCGAGTTCCCTCTGAAAGAGCTGACATCCCTGAGCAAACCTCTGGGACTCTAAGAGAGTCTCAGAGAAGTGTGCCTGCCAGCGGCCAGTCTGTTACCAGTGCGTCAGACACAGCTCCCTTCAGACTGCCAGGATGGGGATGTGGGGCTGTGGGGACAGGGTTGTGTCTATCGCCAGGGTGCTGGTGCGGTCTGAACCCTGTAATGAGCAGATACGGTAGTTGTGATTGGATCAAATTCTCAAGGCTTATTAAATGACAGGTGCTCAATTTCCTTGTCGGGAGACCCAGACTGTAAGAAATGCGTGGGAGGTTCTTTGAGCTGAAGGGAGCTGACATCAAGTGGAAGCTTGGTCTAGAGGCAGGAATAAAGAACACCAGAAAAGGCAACTATGTATAGAAGACTTCTTTCTCTTTTCTTAATTTCTTTAAAAACAAATGACTATTTAAACTAAAAATAGTAACGATATATTGTTAGTTTTATAGAAGCAGAGGAGGATGCTAATGGAATTACATTGCTGTAAGGTTTTTACGTTGTACATGAAGAGGTGGAATATTAATCCAGGGCAAACTGGGATAAGTTAAGGATTCATATTGTAATTCTTAGAGAAACCACCAAAAAACAATGTATATTTAAAAACTCAATAGAAGAGATAAAGTGGACTTTTAAAAAAATTATTGATTTTAGAGAGAGGGCGGAAGGAAGAGGGAGACATCGACGTTTTGTTCCACTTACTTGTGCATGCACTGGTTGATTCTGGCACGTGCTGCAACCAGGGGTCGAACCTGCAATCTTGGCGTATCAGGACGAGCTCTAACCAGCTGAGCTACCCGGCCAGGACCTAAAAAGGACTTTTAAAATATTCTCCATCCAGAGGAAGTTGGGAATAAATGACACAAGTACAGACAGAAAAAAATAGCAAGATGATAAACAAAAAACTGTAGCTGACCCTTGAAAATGCTGAGGTTGGGGCACCAAACCCCACACAGTTGAAAACTGTGTATGACTTTTGCATCCTGAAAACTTTACTGTTGACCAGGACCTTTACTGTTAATATGAACAGTTGATTAACACATATTTTGTATGTTGCATGTATTATATACTGTATTCTTACAATAAAGTCAGCTAGAGAAAAGAAAATATTATTTAAAATCATAATGAAAATCCATTTACAGTACTGTATTTATTGAAAAAATACATATAAGTGGACCCACAGTTTAAACCCATGTTGTTCAAAGATCAACTGTATGTTAATAATTACACTAAATGTAAAATGGATTTAACACTCCAATTAAAGGCAGAGATTGTTAAAATGCATTTAAAAAGTAAGGTCCAACTATAAGTTGTCTACAAAAAATTCCACTAAAATATAAAGACAAGTTAAAAAGAAATAGAAAAGATATACCATGTAAACATTAATTAAAAGAAGTCTGGAATGGATATATTCATACAAGACAAAGTAAACTTTAAGGCAAGTAATATTACCAGATATAAAGAGGATCATTCTATAATGATAAAAGGGCCAATTAATCATTAGGTGCTAGCTCTGGCCAGGTGGCTCAGTTGGTTGGAGCATCGTCTTGTAGACCAAAAAATGTTGTGAGCTCGACTCCCCATCGGAGCACACACCTAGGTTGCGAGTTTGATCCCCGGTCAGGGCGTGTACAGGAGGCAACCAATTGATGTTTCTTTCTCATGTGAATGTCTCTCTCCCTCTCTCTCTTTCTTTCCCTTCCTCTCTCTCTAAAATCAATAAATAGCCCTGGCTGGTGTGGCTCAGTGGATTGAGTGCTGGCCTGTGAACCAAAGGGTTGCTGGTTCAATTCCCAGCCAGGGCACATGTCTGGGTTGCAGGCCAGGTCCCCAGAACAGGGTGTGCGAGAGGCAACCACACACTGCTGTTTCTCTCCCTCTCTTTCTCCCTCCCTTCCCTTCTTTCTAAAAATAAATAAAGTCTTTTTAAAAGTAAAATAAAATCAATAAATATATCATCAGGTGAGGATTTTTCTGAAAATATCATCAAGTGCTCAGCATCCTAAATGGATCTGCTTCTAATTACACAGTTACAAAATATATGAAGCAAATATTAACAGAACTACAGGAAGAAATAAATAATCCAAAATTCATTCCAATATCTCAAATCTTGTAGTTTTCAACCCTAGAAGTTTGGTTTGGGCCTTTTTTATGTCTTAGATGTTTCTACCTAACTTTTCTTCGTACAAGGTGATAATTTTATCATTTTCAATATATTTTAACTTGTTATCAATATTATTTTTATAATATTTTAACTTATATGTAAATATTATTATATATTTTTTTACTGTGGTAAAAACATGTATCATAAAATTTACCATCTTAACCATTTTTTTAATCCTCACCCAAGGATATGTTTACTGATTTTTTTAGAGAGAAAGGAAAGGAGAGACAGAGACAGAGACAGAGAAACATTGATGTGAGGGAGAAACATCAACCTGTTGCCTGTCATACATGCGCCAACCAGGGATTGCACCTGCAGCCTAGATATGTGCCCTGACTGGGAACTGAACCGCAACCTTTTGGTGTGTGAGGGACAACACTTCAGTCAACTGAGCCGCAAGGCTAGGGGCATCTTAACAACTTTTAAAGGTACAGTTAGTAGTGGTAAGTATGTTTATGTTGTTGTGAAATAGATCTCTAGAATTTTTCATCTTGTGGAACTGAAACTATATTCACTAAATGATAATTCTCCTTTACCTACTGCCCCAGTAACCATCATTCAACTCACTATATATAAAAACATCACTACTTTATATACCTTGTATAAGTGGAATCATATAGTATTTTCTTTTTGTGACTGGGTTATTTCACTCAGCATAATGTCCTCAAGGTTCTTCCCTTGCTGTATGATATGGCAGGAATTCCTTCCTTTTTAGGCCTGTGCATTATTCCATTATAACAATTAATTTTATGAATCAACTTGACTGGGCTAAGGGATGCCCAGATAGCTGGTAAAACATTATATTTGGCCCTGATCAATGTGGCCTGGTTGGGCATCATCCCACAAAACAAAAGGCTGCCGGTTTGATTCCCGGTCAGAGCACATGCCTGGATTGTGTGCCAGGTCCCCAATGGGGCACGTGTGAGAGGCAACTGATCAAAGTTTCTGTCCCTCTCTTCCCCCCTTCCTCCTCCTCTCTCTAAAAATAAATAAATAAAATACAAAAAAAAAAACCTTTGGAGTCATCCTTGACTCTTTTTTCTCACACCCAACTCTGATCATTCACACAATCCTGTAGAATACATTCCAAATTATACATCCAGAATCTGGCTGTTTCTCCTCCCTCCACTGCTTATTCATGGCCTGAATGACTATCACCTTGTGCCTGGACTGTTAATTACAACAGCCTTTCCACTGGTGTCCTGCTTTTACCCTTTCTCGTCTCAACACAGGAGACAGAGGAATCCTTCTATAATTTAAGTGAGAACATGCCACGTCTCCGCTCAAAACTCCTCTGGCTCCCATCTCACTCAAAGTGAAAGCCAGTGGCCTGCTCTGCTCCCTCCTTCCTTACCTCTGTCCTCTTCCTCTGTGACTCTCCTGATATTCTCTACTCCAGCCACACTGGCTCCCTGTGTTCTTAAAACAGGCAGGCATATTTCTGCCTGGGGGCCTTTATACTTCTTGCTGTTCCTCTTGTCTGAAATGTGTTGCCCCAGGCCTCCCCATGTGTCACTCCCTCACCTTCGTGTCTCCACTTATATGTCACCTTCTCGCAAAATGAGGACTTTCCTGGACTACCTTGTTTACAGGAGAAATTTGCTTCTCCCCCTCTCCCTGCCTCTCACATTTTCCTACATTTCACTACCAGTCTCTGATATACTATATTTGTCAGATATTTGTTTATTTGCAACTATCCTGGCACACTAGAATGTGAGCAGGAATTTCTGTTTGCTTTATTTCATGTTATTTTATTTTTAGTCCTCACCCAAGGGTATGTTTATTGCTTTTAGGGAGAGACAAAGTGAGAGGCAGAGAAAGAGATAGGGACAGACAAGCAGAGAGACAGTGACATGAAAGAGAAACATCAATCAGCTGCCCCCATCCTATGCATCCCAACTGGGGGTCGAACCTGCAACCCAGGTATGTGCCCTGACGGGGCATCAAACCCGCAACCTTTTGGTGTACGGGATGATGCTCCAATCAACTGAGCCACCGGGCCAGGGCTGTTTTATTTTTTAATGTCTTCCACAGTAAGTATTTGTTAAATGAAAAAAAAAATGAATAAATGAGTAAAAATACCTAACTTGTGTGATTTGTTGTGAGAATTTGAATTAATGATATATATATAAAATCTCACGATGATCTGGCAGCTACACAATCAGCACTCATTAAGTGTGCTGTCAGTGCTATTACTGATTATAACAAATGTGCTCTCAGGAAAAGGGGGAGCAGGAAATAAAGGAAGAGGCTCTTACCTGATTACAGCTCCTGAGCATCATCCTAGGAAATCCCAAGCTCTGGCTCCTGCCTGAGAAAAGGAGAAAAAGTTAAAGAAGAAATTTAGAGGTAGCTGAGGTGTTTATACCAATAGAGCAATAAATAAAATACCAATGATAGTTATTAACAATTTCAATAACAATTTCTTGAGCCCTGTGTGCCAAGCATGATGTCAAACATCTTATATCCAAGGTATTATCTTCTTAAGTCCTCACAACTACCCCTGTGGTCAGTGCTATAATCACTTCCATTCTCCTGATGAAAACACTGAGTGCGGGAGAGATTAAGTGACTTGCCCAACAATACCCAGCCAGGATGTGACTGAGCTGGGAACTGAACCCCAGCAGTCTGGCCACAAAACCCTTGTTCTGTGCAGGGCAGCAACTGTCCATCCCGGGAGCATGCGAAGAGGTCGATTTATCAGAAATGCATTACCTGAGGGATCATGATCAGAACAACTGGCTAACAGGGTCCATACTGAATCTCACATGACAATCAACTGTCGTCACCATCCTTGTGGTGAAAATAAAGGTTGGACAAGGAGTCTCAAGGCTGCTGTCCTCTTCACGGGCTGAACTGAGAGGGGCCATACCTAGTGCTGAGAGTGCAGACCCCAGCCTGACTGCCGTAGAGAATGGCGAGAGCCCCAGTCCTGTGAGCTATTAAGGGAGACAGTTTTTGGTGACCCAGCCTGGACAGAGGTCTCACCACTTGCAGCACTTTAGAAAGGTTCAAGCCCACACGAGAGGGTGCTTTGTGATAGGTTCTGAGAGTCAGAGGGGCCCGGGGTGGACTCTCAGCCACGTCACCCCTTGGGTGTGATCTTGGGTGAGGGACTTAACCCTTTGGAGGTTCAATAAAAAGAGGACAATGATATCCATGTACTGGGCATTGAGTGAAGAAGAAATTGTAGATGTACTAGGTCTGATTTATATTAAGTAATCAATAAATGGTAGTTGCTATTATTAATAAATGGAACCCTAGTGAAACAGAATATACTGGTGTGAAATAATAATAATTAGGACTAGTATTTATTCAGTGCTTTTAATTTGGGATGGAACAAAACATCCCATATTGTAAAACAACTCTCATAATTAGTTACCTTTGATTATTCTGGGGATTGAATGGGTCCAGTGAGGAGGTGCTGGCTCAGGGTTTCTCATACAGTTGCAGTCAGACAATGGCAGGGCTAGGGTCAATCCAAAGGCTCCCTCTGCCACGTGTCTGAGCAGGAGGACAGTCTGCCTGGAACAAAGGATTTACATGAGAGTGTATCTGGTTTCTGTTGCTGCTGTAACAAATTACCACACAAAACCCCACAAATTTATTATCTCACAATTCTATAGGTTAGAAGCCCTATATGGCTCTTTCTGGGCTAAACTTAAGGTGCTGGCAGGGCTGCAGTCCTTCCTGGAGGCTCCAGTGGAGAATTTATTTCCTTGCCTTTTCTGGTTCCTAGAGGCTACCTGCATCCTTGGCTCATGGTCCCTTCCTCCACCTTTAGGGCCTGCAACATTGCATCTCTCTGACCTTTCCTCCACAGCCACACCTGACTCTGACAGCAGCTGGGAAAGATTCTCCTCTTGTGAGGCCCCATGTGATTAGATTGGGCCTGTCCAAAAGATTCAGGATAATCTCCCCATCACAAGGTTCATTATTGTAATCACATCTGCAAAGTTCCTTTGGACTAGGGTGGGGACATCTTTGGGGAACCAGTATTCTTCCTACCCTATGGAGAGACTCCAGGAAAAGGCCCCTGAATGGGGCTGGCCACTTGTTTCCACCCCCACCTCCCTGCCCCATACTGCCAGGTAACACATTTTCTTACCCTCACTCAACTCGTGTTAGCTGTTCTGAGGTAAGGTGGGTAGTGAAAGTCTCCATCATTTTCTCAAGAAGATGGACAGTATATCTGAAATGAGAACTAGATGATATGCACATATCACCTTATTCTCAGAGCTTTCTTCATTCGAAATCTTATTGCCTTGTATTGGACATATAGGAGGATAATAGTTAACACTTTTCCCCCATGCTTCCCACTTGCTTCCCAAGTGCTATTCTAAGTACAACTCCATAAGGGAGGTACTGCGAATAATGTTTTATAGATGAATTAACAAAGACACAGAAAGATCGTTAAGAAACTTGCTTAAGACCACACAGCTAGTGAGTGATAGAACCTGCATTTGGCTCAGCTGTCTGGCTACAGAGCCCACATCTGCAACCACCACCCTTGACTGCCTCCTTCTTGTGGGTCCCAGGAACATAAACCATCCATGAGTAGATGTCTCCAAGGGTCTACAATTCCTGTTCCTGGGGTGATAAAAAAAAAAAGATCACCACCGTGTTCTACTTTGCTAGTGTTTCCTTCTGGGCCTTGGTCATAGGCAAACTTTTCCGTGGCCCTCCTCCTTTCCAGCTTGGGGGTCCAGGATGTCTCAACAATGGACAATGCCTATTTTCAGCTGAGGACTGAGTGCTGTACAGGATTTATCTGTCTCAGAAGAGTGAAAACCTTGCCTGGCTTCTCTGCCCTGAATTTCCACGTTGGTGCATCAAAATAACTGAGGAAGGGTCTAGAGCAGAATAGGGAGGTACCCCTAACGTTGGCAGGCCCTAAAGCTGAGAGAGGTAAAGTTGGGGTGGTGCTGGCGCGCGTGGGTGTTGGAGGTGACCAGGGAAGAGTGAGAACCCTGGCTCTGCCACTTCCTAATTCCTCTCTGACCTGTACTACTTTCTCTCTAATTTCCTTTCTGCCACTTCCTAACTCCTCTCTGTGAAATGAGCTGATATGTGAATGCAGTGTCTGGTGCGTGTCCTCCTGGGAACTTTGTGAGGATAAAATGAGCACACACCTGTGAAGAGTTTAGATCAACCCTCTGGCACCCGGTAGGCGCCAAGTAAGTCTTACTCTTCTAGACTCCCCCTGGGTGACTTAATTTTCAGGGCTTCACTTCTACTTTAAAAGCTCTATCTCTGCACTTTCTTGAGCTCTAGACCTAATCGCTTCAGTGTTCAACAGGACTTTCCACTTGGAAGACAAGGTTTGCTCCTGCTCTGTCTGGGCCTTTGTATATATTTGATTGCTCAGCATAAAAAGACAGCTGTTAAGGGGGAAAAAAAAAGCCATTTACTTGGTTTGTTTGCTTTGGGTGACAAAGAATAGAGACTCATTAGGCAGCCTCAAGTTTAAAAAGCTTCAGGGAGGCCCTGGATGGGGCCAGGCAAGGCCAGAGTTTCAGCCCTTAACTAGCCTAGCTCTTCTGGCTTGGTTCTCCTGTCCTGCAGGCTCCTCCTGGACAGCCTTTCCCTGGTAATGGGCCTCACTCCTGACTACTCAGCTGCCCCTAGGGGATAAGTTGGGTGACTGCGTATGGCCCCAAGGTCTTAGTGTAGTCTCCCTCGGAGAACCTGGAGCCCAGCCATTTTATTGTGGGGCCCTTGGAGGCAAGAGCGTGAGCATTCCAGAAGCTTTGGCCTGTGTGCTCATCCTGCACTCAGCTCAAATGCCCCTGGCTTTGTGACGCCTCTCTGCCTCATTAGTCATTTCCTCTTCTGCTCCATGGCGTCTAAACACAGCATACTGCAGTTATTGATATCCAGAGCAGGTTCCTCAACTAGGTTGTCAGGTAGCCAGGCAGGGAGTGTGTTTAATTCACATCTGTATCGTCACTACCGAATGGGCTCATCAAGATGTAAAACACACAAGTATATTTAGCACTTCTTTGTGGGGGTCACTCTCCTCAGGGGAGGTACAAGGGACTTTCCACATGCATCTGGCCAGCCAGGGCCTGGAATGGTATTTTATTTAAAAAACGTTTAAAGTAAAGTAGTTGTTTTTAAAATAACATTTTTATAATTAAAAAATAACATGCATTAAACATTTTTTTTTTAATTTTGAATATGTAAAGTTAAATGTTAAAAAATTCTCTCACTTCTTTTCCAATCCAATACCCACGGGCAAACACCAGTAAACATTTTTAAACAGCTTTATTGATATATAATTCAGATACCATACAATTTGCTCATTTAAAGTACACAGTTCAGCTCTGGCTGGTGTGGCTCAGTGGACTGAGCACCAGCCTGTGAATGGAAGGGTCACGGGTTCGATTCCCAGCTAGGGCACATGTCAGGGTCATTGGTTAGGTCCCTAGTTGTGGGAGAGGTACCAGTCTATGTTTGTCTCACACATCCATGTCTCTCTCCCTCTCTTTCTCCCTTCCTTCCTTTCTCTCTAAAAATAAATAAATAAAATCTTAAAAAAAAGAATAAAGTACACAGATCAATGTTTTTTAGTATATTCATAGGGATATGCAACCATTGCTACAGCTTAATTTAGGACATTTTTATTTTCCCCAAAAGAAACTCAATAACAATTAACAGTCACTTCCCATTGTCATCCTTCTCCCAACCCTAAGCAACCACTGATTAACTTTTTGTCTCTGCTGATTTGCCTATTCTTGGACATTCCATATGAATGAATCATATGATATGTGGTCTTTTGTGTCTGGCTTCTTTCACTTAGCATGTCTTTGAGGGTCATCCATGTTGTAGCATGTATCAATACTCTGTTCCTTTTTATTGCTAAATAGTATTCCATTGTATTAATATAGGACTTTTTAAATCCACTCATCAGTCACTATTAACAGTGTAATACAACTTCTTTACTTTTGTCAGATTGTCTGGGTTTGAATCACTGTTGAACAACTTCCTAGCTGAGTGACTTTGGGTAAATCTAGTCTAAGCCTGCCCCTATTTCCTCAACAGTAAATTTTGAATAACAATGGAATTTACCTTATATAGTGTCATGGTTGTATTGTCACAGTAATTAATATTTGTTGAGCACTTAACTATATGCCAGGCACATTACAAGGATTACACAACAGATCTATGATTTTGAGATTAGGGAATGGAGGTTAGGAGAGGTTAAGTCATCTACCAAGGTCAAAGAGCCCCTAAGAAAATGACGGAGGTAAACAATCACAGGCTGAGCAACTGCACAGCCTTCAACCTCGTGGAATAATGAAGTGCTTAGCAAGGACCTTGCAAAGAGAATTAATTTGGTAAATGATAACTGATAGAACTATTAAAAAACAGGAAAAAATAGTAATAGACTCATCATTTAAAGATACCTGCCACTAAATGTTTTGGCACATTTCCTTCCAGTCTTTAGAAAATATTTCAAACATTAAAAAAAAATTCAGAAGATAATAGACATCAAACTCCCACCTCTGTTTTTTTAAGACATAAAATGTAGTAGATAGGTGGTTCTACTTCTCAAATCCTTTGATATTTTTCCCTACATGTTATTTTTCCTCGGACCATTAGGGTCACACCACATCATTTTCTATTTTTAAAAAACCCTATCTTGAGCCCTGGCAGGATGGCTCAGTTGTTTGGAGCACTGTCTTGTTCACCAGAAACGTGGACGTTTCCATCAGTGGTCAGGGTACATACCTAGGTTGCAGGTTCAGTCCTGCTTGGGGCATGTATGGGAGGCAACCGATGTCTCATATCCATGCTTTTTTCTCCCTCTCAAATCAATAAATATATCCTTGCGTGAGGATTTAAAAAAAAAAACAACAACTTATCTTGGGCATTTCCCCCAATATGCCAATATGATACATGACTTTTCATGGCCGCATATTATACTGTAAGACTGAAACTTTTTAAATTAATTCTCCATTGTTGGACATTTAGTCTATCTCCCAGCAAAAAAATCACTACAGCCTCTCTGTCTGTGGGAGAGCGGCCACACAGGCTCTCTCTCTCTCTCTCTCTCTCTCTGTCTCTGTGAGAGAGTGGCCAATCTATTCCTTTTCTCCACCGGATTCCTTTAGTCCATGTGAATTTCTTCATCACTTGCCTGGGTATATGGGACAAGCATTCCACAACACGTGGTCCTGTTGGACAGGACCCCAACTTCTGGCACCCAGGAACAGGGACAACCAGAGGCTTTGAGCCACAGTTGTGGAACCAATACACCAACGGGGTGGAAACGCGCACATCAGCCCAGAAGGACCTTTGGGAGCTGCTGACGAAGAGGATGAAGCCATACCATAGAAAAGGCTTCCCTGGCAGCAATTCACCTCCACCCATTGGACTCTTCTGATCCTGGATTCTCCAAGCTGTGTCATCCCACTGAGATGGAATTCCAACCAGTATTCCTGGAGAGATATTCAGCATCACCTAAAAGAGACTTTTTCTACCAATTTAAAGGGACAGACTGATAAATTGCAGCGAGAATTACATCAATAGCTGCAGGACATTCAATGCTAGACTAAGCAAGAAGTTGTTCAAACCCTCTGTGACAATCAAAAACTGGTTTGATGGACTCAACCTGAGAGTATGGGTCTTTGGAGCTGCTGGTTGTTTACTGGTTCTAATAATGCTTTGTGTACTTCGCTGCATTTGCAAATTGTTTTCCCAGGGTGGTGAAAGGGACCAGCAAGTAGCAAGCTTTGTGGGATTTATTATGGTCCTAGCTAAAAATAAAAGGAGAAATATAGAAAACCATTCGACCTGGCAATGGCAACTGTAGCCTCGTAACTAAAAACAAAGGGGGAATTATGGGGAACCTATTCGTGCGTGATGTGACCCCTGATTCAGCTCTGGATCTGAACGCAGTCCTGACGCATGTGGTGTGCAGGTGACATCCGTGGATAGGTTTCCCGTGGGGAATCAGGCATGCATTGTCCCTAGGCCACTTTGAAACTTGCTCTTGCAAAACTCCCTCACCTGGGATGGACACAGGAAAAGTTTACTGTGACTTGTGCTAGACTTTCCAAGCATGAATGTAAATAGCCCAGCTTTCTCTCCCTTACATTTGTAAATTACCTTTCTCTTTGAAGTAACCAGCAACATTCTTTCCTTTGTTATCTGTAAAAGGTATCCACCCAAAGCAAAACTGTGCATAGTTAATGAGAACCATCCTGGAGTGTCAATAAAAGCCTCCGTGGGAGAGCGGCCATGCAGGCCCTCTCTCACATGGAGAGAGTGGCCAGGCTGGCTCGCCACGCGCTCTCTCTCTGAGATAGTGGCCAATCTAAAAAAAAACACCACATCACTACATGTCATCTTTCTTCAAGCACCAGATAATTCCGTTTGGATAAATTCCATTCCTAGAACAGCCTGAAGGTTGGATATTGCTTGACGTTAAGGGTCTTTATCTGAACTTATTTTTGCCAAGTAACTCTCAAGGAGGAATGGGAATGGGGAGAAGTTAGGCTGGGATTTTTATTTTATTTTTTACCCTTTAAAACGTTTTATTCAATTATAACATACATACAGAAAAGTGGACATAAACGTACAGTTCACTGAGTTTTCAGCAACTGAACACACCAGGTACCCAGCACCCAGATCGTGAAACAGAACATTTCCAGCAGCCCAGAGCCGTCTCACCTCCTCGGCATCACTACTCTCAGTGGTGTGGGATTTCAATATCGCCAAGGACTACTAATCCGATGACGTCTTTGGAACCTTAGTTTATTAATATTTTGGTACAGCCTAGACCACAACAACATGAGCTAAGTCCTGCCTGCAAACGCTTGACAGGCAGAAGTCCGGCTGGGCGAAGAGCCCGGGGCGAGACTCGGTGGGTGGCCGGGGAACCGGGATCCCGTAGGGTCCGCCAGACTCCCGGCGTTCATCGCGTCGATCCCGGCGTGCACCGCGGCGCGCGGAGTCGGCGACGGGGCAGGCGGTGCGGATTGCAGGCGCGGACGGCGGGCGCTGAGCGGCGCAGCGTGAGGGTTTTCGCGTGCCGTGGGCCGGAGGCAACGAGGAGGGGTCGATATGGAAGTGTAAGCCGTCCAGGGCGCGTCCCCGGCTTCCGCCGAGGCTCACTGCGGGGGACCGCTAGGTGCGGGGAGCAGAGGGGCGTGGGCACTGGGCGACCGCGGTCCTGGCCGCGCGGAGGGGCGGGGAGGGAGACTCGCCCTGCCCCTCCGAGTCTTCGCCCGCCCTCTGCCCGCTGGCTTAGAAAGACGAGGGCCTTTCTGTGTGCCTGCTTCCTCCCTCATTCATTTGCTAGCGCCTCCGAGGTCGCGCTGGTAGCCCCAGCGCGGTATAGGAGCGGAGACTTAGACGGTATAAGTTGCCCTTCTAACTAGATAGGTGTGTGCTCACCGTGTGTTATATAATTTATGGTTCCTTTAGCCAGCATGCCTGGTCCAACTTTATTTCTCCAATCACATCCTTGGATCCAGTGTATAAAGCCAATATTGCATGTCTTGTGCATAACTTTTCTAAAGGATCTTATTTTGTGTACTGTATCAGATTAGTGTACATCGCCATATAACGTAAAAAGTAAAGTCTGCAGATAAATAATGCAGCCAACTATCCAAGTGTCATACCCACTAAAAACACCAAATAAGCCTTGAACAGTGAAAAAAAAAAAAGGCATAAAGCCTTGAGTTCACCCCGCAGGTACCCGGAGGAGAGAAGGATAAACTGCCTGGGCCGTGGGCTTCTGGGGAGCCCTAACTATGAAGAGGTGCTCCCCATCTGAGGAGGAGCAGTTAGGCCCTCTAAGGGAAGGGGCGGGTTTTCTGGGAAGAAAAAAGGCTGGAGCCTGGATTGTGACCACAGAAACAGCACGCGGGCTGTGTGTGTGTGTGTGTGTGTTGTTCTAACAATTTAACTTCACACGGTCTTTTCCATGGTGGTTCATAGTACTGCGTGCAAATGGAGGTTTTGCAGTTACTCTGCATGTGGCTTTTTAGGTGGTTGACATTAATTCGTAGGCATGCCTGTATTATGTTTGTCTTTGGCACTGATTATTCAACACTCACATTTTCCTTAATGTTCTTTTGTCTCATGTGTAATGGTTATATGTACTACTGTTTTTCAGACTTAAAATAACACTATATATATATATATATATATGCCTGAAGTGAAAGCTTCATGAAATAACACTTACTATATGCAGTACACTCTGATATTGTCAAACTTACTCTAGAAGAGTCAGGAAGCGCCCTGACTCCGGGGCTCAGTTGGTTGGAGCATCGTCCCACATCCCAAAAGGTTGCGGGTTCATCCTGGGGCGCGTGTACAGGGGGCAGCCAATCCATGTTGAAGTGTGCACCCCTCTCTCTCCTTCTCTCCCTCCCTCCCTCCCTTCCTCTCTCTAAAATCAGTAAAATATGTCCTCGGGTGAGGATTTTAAAAAACCAGGAGGATTTGGCTGGAAATAAATGACAAAGATGTATTCAGTGGTCTTAGAGATTGCTAACTGGAAATACAGGCAAAAAGCTAGAAGGGTTCCCAAGAAGAAGGAAAAGTTGAGTTCTTAGGATAAAAATCATATCCTTGAGAATAATCGGTCCTGCATTCTTAGCCCTGGGATTGTTCCAGGACTGTTGTTACGGAACAGCCATTGGGGTCCTTGGGGTCCTGCTGCCTGCTGCCACCCTCTAGGCAAAATTCCAGAGGCAAAGGTTTGGTAATAAAGGAAAGGAGTCTTTATTCAAAAGCTTCAGAATTTTGGAATAGTAGCTTTCCACATGCAGTTAGTCACTTAAGCCTGTCAGCTAAGGCTAAACTTTAACTCTTTAGTTACAGCTTTATTCACTTAAGCCTATCAAATAAGGCTCAACTCTTTAACCCTGAGTTCCCTCATGCTCCCTGTTAGTTTTTATTTATCTTCTTTCTACAGGGTTAGTTTACAAACTAAAACAACATAGAATACAAAAGCTACACAATTTTGGGAGAATGGCAGGCTTCTGCCCCAGAGCCCGTCCCCTCTAAAACACCCAAAGAAGAATAACCCTGCCACCCTCTGCCAGGCCAGCCTGAACCTAGGCTGTGCCCCGAGCTCCTTGCTGTACAAAATACCGTCTGTCGGGAAACTGCAGGTAGCTGCAGCACAATCACGCAGGCATCCTGGAGGAAGAGAGAGAGAACCCAAGAGCCTTCTCATTATTGCCATGGGCTCTGGAGGTATTCAGCTTCTCAGCCAGTCCCGTCCTAGACTGTCTATCATTGCCTTGGCAAGTCTTCCTTCGGCCCCACCCTCCTCCCTGGTAAAACCCTTTATTGGCTTTCTGTTGTACTTAGAGGAAATCCACATTCCTTATTAGGGCCTGTAAAATCCTGTTTATGACCTCACCTGCTCACCAGCCTTATCTCTTACCACTGTCCTCACCTGCCAAACGCACTCCACTGGCAGTCAGGTAGTTGCTATAACCTTCACAGCCCTTTCCTACCTCAGGACCTTTGCATTGCTATTTCCTTTGCTTGGTGTACTTCCCCCCTTGTCATGCTGCTCTTATCCTTTTGATAGCTGAAGTGGAGTGTCCCTTTTCAATGTTGCTTTTCTTCGTTCAATCCAAAATAATCCTCCTTTGTTGTCTCTCATAGCACCTTGGTTACTTTTCCCTTAAATAGTTACCAGTTACAATAATAGATGTATGTTTGTTTATTTGTTTAGTGCCTTCATGAGAGTGTGAGAGTGTAGTTCTATGAAGGCCAGGGCCACTGTCCAGATAGTGCTTAGCATGGCATCTGGCACTCTAGGAATTCAGCAAATACTTGTTGAATGAAGTATATAATACTACTTCATTAATTGAAGAAGTATAAACTAGCTAGCCTCCTAATTGCTAGGCATGTCAGTTTTCATTTTCCTAAGTGTAATGGTTCGAAGCAAGGGTTTTTTTCCTGTAGCATTCTTTTTGACTTCTCCCGAGGAGTCCTTGACTTTTTGAAGCTAATTAAGAATTTTGAAGCTAGCAGTTTATGGGAAAACGACTTTTTCTGAGGCAGGCATGTGATTTGGGAGTAGAAGGCCCCCTGACATGGCATGGCCTGGAGGTCTAACTTCTAGTTCCTGCCTGGCCTCCAACATGAGATGCAACTCCTGGCAGTGTGGTCCTTAGGGTCTTCAGTAGAACCGTGAGTCTCTGAGAGGGCAAATGTGCTATGCCTCTGTCAGGTACTGCTAGGACCTGGAGCAAGAAGACACCAATGGAAAACTCCCCTGAGTTATTAGTGCTATTTTTTCTTCAGTCACTGAGTAAATACCTACTAAATGAATACTAGACATACACTAGAAATTTTTTTCTTTTTTAAAAAACAACTTTATTGCCCTGGCCAGTGAGGCCCAGTGGATTGAGTGCTGGTCTGTGAACCAAAAGGTTGCCAGTTTGATTCCCAGCCAGGGCACATGCCTGGGTTGTGGGCTGGGTCCCAGGATGGGGGTATGCAAGAGGCAACCCATCGAACTCACCCATGTATCTTTGCGCATCGATGTTTCTTTCCCTTTCTCCCTCCCTCCTCTCTCTTTAAAAAAAATTTATAACTTTATTGATATATAATTAATACACAAAGAACTGCACATATTTAATGTGTTCAATTTGATGAATTTAGACATAGGCAAACCCATGATATGATCACCACAGTCAAGGTAATTGACATACTCAGCACCTCCCAGAATTTTCTTGTGCCCCCCCCCCACCTCTTTATGGCCAGAAAATTTAACATGCGATTTACCCATTTAACAAATTCTAAAGGGCACACATTGTATTGTTAACTGTTATAGGCACGATGTGCAGCATATCTCTAGAACTTATGCATAGAGCATAACTGACACTTTGTGCCCATCGAACAGCTCCACATTTTTTATTGTATTTTTCCATTGCCATTTAGCCCCTTTATACCTCTTCCCCCACAGCTGCACATTTGATATCCAAAAGATATAAGAAATTCCTACAACTTCAAAGCAAAAAGATCAATAACCTTAACAGGCAGCCTAGGGAAGGGGAGAAAATATTTGCAAGCTATGTATGTGATATGCATTGTTTCTTTCTTTAGTTGACTTTATTTTTATTGTTGACGTGATTACAGATATCCCCATTCCCCACCTCCCCCTTTCTCCATTTCCACACAATCCTGTCCCCCTTCCCTCTGGCTATCCCCATGCTGTCACCTGTGTCTGTGGGTCATGCATCTGTGTTCTTTGGCTAATCCCTTCACTTTCATCCAGTTGCCCCTTGTTCCTCCCTTGACAGCTGTTAGTCTGTTCCATGTATCCATGCCTCTGTTTTATTTTGTTTGTCAGCAAGAAGTTTTTTAAAGTTGAGGAATATTTATTCTTTTATTTGGTCTAATGACAGAATTTTTCTTTTCATTGTTAGAGAATTTAGAGTTACCCCTCTCTTGTAACTGATAGGATTAGTGGACAAAAATAAGCACTATAGATTTGTATCACAGGGTAAATCATTTGACCTGGTTGAGGTTTATGGGATACTATATCTGATTACTGCATAATACCCATTCTTTTTAGTGCACATGGAACAGTCATAAAGATCTACAGTTTTCTGGTCATCAGTAATTCCCACTAAATTCATTCTTTCCTTCCCTCACTCCCTCCCTTCCCTCTTCCCCACCCCCTTTTCTTTTTTTATCCTCACTGGAGGACATGCCCATTGATTTTAGAGAGGCAGGGAGGGAGGGAGAGAAACATCGATTGGTTGCCTCTTGTACACACCCTGACTGGGGACCAACCTGAACCCTAGGCACGTGCCCTGACCAGGAATAGAACCTGAAACCTTCTGGTTTATGGGAGGACACTCCAATGGAGCTACACCAGCTAGGGCCCCAATAAATTTCAAAGAATTGAAATAATGTGCACTATGTTCTCTTACCACAAAGGAATTAAATAAGACATCAGTAACAATAAAATATCCATTAAATTGCTAACTACTGTTTTTCTATTTTCTTTTTTATTGACTTTATTGGGGCGACTTTGGTTAATAAAATTATATAGGTTTCAGGTATACAATTCTATAATACGTCATCTGTATATTGTGTGTTCACCACCCCAAGTCAAGTCTGTTTCCATCACCGTTTTTGAATGACAGAATTTAAAAAATAAAATCTTTCTGAGTATCATTTGGAAACTTATTTTCCTCAGGTAAAAGGATACAAAAATTTCATAGCAAAATTAAGTAGTTATATGCAATATATAAGGTACTTGCCTTGGGTTTATTTTTATATCTAAAAAGCTTCGTGTTCACTCTTTTATTCTTGAACTTACTACACATAATTAGGAAAATGGACTGAATTTCTCTGTACCACCTTTTTGAGATAGTGTCAGAATTTTGTTCATTTTATAGCTGGAAATACTGAGGTTTAAAGAAGTTAGTTAGTTAGTAGGTCTTACAACAATTTAGTAACCGGACTGGAAAGAGGATGCTTGTTTGCTAGCTCCCAGGAGAACGCCACAGGTTAAACTGTTCACTAACGTGGGTGGCCGCCTGGTTTTCTCCTATCAGACTTTAGTTTTCCAGAACATGACTTGAATCGATAATATAGGTTGAACATAAGAGAATTTGAGCAATTCCATTCGTCACTGCTTTCGTAAGAGTTAACTGTGTGGCAATTAATAGGCACTGTTTGCATGGGCTTTTTCGGTGTGTTTCTAAGGAAAGTCTGCCAATAGATCATTTTGTTCTGCTTTTCAGAATTCGGTTTTCCGAAGTAGTTGTTTACATCCATTAAACTGACTAGCAAGTTAAGCAAATTTTACAGGTTAAATTTCAAACAGCAAGTCAACTTCAGTCAATTAATTAAATCATTACTTAAGGAAATTAAGTGACTGCTTCCCTGTAAATACAGGTTTTTAGACGGTTTTTAAAATTCACTTGGAACATTTGCTTTAAACATCTATAGATAAAATCAGTACTATTCTAATTCTTATAAGAGAATGTGAAGTTTTGTGTAGATGGGCAGTCTTAGCTATAGAGCAGACGGTTTCTGCCCGGTCGGGATCAACAGCTTATAAATCTAATTGATAGGTAAGTCAGTTGACGGATTCTGGTCACTCTAAGAAACACGGGGGGAATGCATTTTATGTCCTCAGTGATAAGTTCTACTGATGTCCTTTTTGAACCTCATGGAATTCTTTAGTTGTACATTTCCACCCTTCTCAGCACGTTAACCTGGAACAGTTCAAACCCACAGAGCAGTTGGAGACAGACCACGAGCACTTTGGTGTGTGAGCTCTTGTCTCTCTTACACATGCAGCTTTCTACACACACACACACACACACACACATACACACACACACACACACACTTTCTCCCCTCCCCCCACGCACACACTTAACCATTTGAGAGTTGTAGATGTCATTTTACCCAATTGTATAAAGGTATTCTCCTTTGTAACTATAGTACATTATCATACCCAGGGAATTTAGCACTGACATAATCACTGTTATTAAAATACAACCTATATTCACATTTCTCCCATTGTCCCAGTAATGTTTCTTTTAGCTGTGTGTGTGTGTGTGTGTGTGTGTGTGTTGCCAATCCAGGATCCAGTCAAAAATCACATTGCATTTAGTTGTCCTGTGTCTTTAATCTCCTTTATTCTAGAAATAGTTTCCTAGCCTTTTTTTTTGGTGACATTGGCATTGTGACAAATGACATTGATATTTAAAGAATCTAGGCCAGTTGTTTTGAAGTATATTCCTGAATTCAGATTTGTCTAATTATATCTTCATAGCTAGATTCAAATTAAACATTTTTTGACAGGACTGCTGTAAGGGATGTGTCTTTCTCAGTGCATCACATCATCATTATTGGCGCTGTTAAATAGGATAACATGATTAAGCTGCTGTTTGTCAAATCACACCGTATCTACTTCCCAGCAACCTGCCGCTTAGTGGTTGTTACAATGACTTCTTCAGGATAAAAACTGCTTTAAAAAAATGTTCGCTCTAGCTGGTGTGGCTCAGTGGATTGAGTGCCAGCCTGTGAACTGAAAGGTCGCTGGTTCCATTCCCTGTCAGGACACACGCCTGGGTTGCGGGCCAGGTCCCCAGGAAGGGGCGTGTGAGAGGTGACAGATCCATGTATCTCTTGCAAAATGATGTTTCTCTCCCTCTCTTTCTCCCTTCCTTCCCTCTCTCTAAAAATAAAGAAATAAAAACTTAAAAAAAATTTTCTCAGTACACTGTTCATTTAGGACTTCATAAAAGGTAGATATTATATACCCATTGACATTTTTTTGAGTAAAGGAAGGCCTAATATATATTGGCATTTACTCTGTTAGCTGAATTAAAAAAAAAATTATCTTACTAATAAAAAATCAAAAGTAAATCATCTCCTGCCAGCCAGAGTTTGCAGGATACAATACCTGTTTAAACATCCATTGTGCTACTGGTACCAAAACAGAGGTTAATTAAAATAAACATGAGAGAGAGTTTCCCTCTGACTATTGGTTCTAGAAAAGGCCGATGATGTTCTTTGGATTCTTGCAGTAACATTATTGACTTGGGCAATGAGGCAATAACTTAGAAGAGCCAGGGACAGATTTCCCTGGGGATGAACTATCCTGCATAACAGGAGGGGCCATGATTTGGAAATAAGTTTGTAACAGTGGCACCTGGGATGGATCCGTTAGCCTTGAGGAAAAATAACATTTGTTTTTCCCCAGCCCAGTTTGTTCCAAGCAGGGATGTCTTAGTTGCTTGTGTTTTGGGGCGCACGGGGAATAGTAACTCAATTTCAAGAAAAGATAGGAAGAAGCCTTGTGGGCTGACTTCCTGATTAAGTAAGCAAAGATGACATCTGATTTGATTTGTCATTTTCAGTTTTAAATGAACCATATCACATACACTAATTGTGCATTGTCCTTTCTGTGGCTGGCCCCTTTTAAATACGATATTCTTTGTGACCTGAGTGCAGTTGTGGTCATTTGGGCAAAGCAGCACTTTTGTGAAATCCCAGCATTCGGTAAGCTTCACAAGCCCGTTTAGGTACAGTGCTGACGTCACCGTGCTCGAGTCGTGTGCTTATGTTGACCACGTGCTTGTCTTGCTTTATTTATTGACTGAGGAAATCACCCATCTATTTGACCCATGTTTTTGAAATTTTGTATGATTATTTTCGTCATATAGCCTCACTCCTGGTTTAAAACATACAGTTTATCCCCACTTTTTGTTATTTAAAAAAATTTTTTTTTTTTTATTTGAGAGAGAGAGAGCGGGGTGGGGGCAGAGAGAGAGAGATGTCGATTTGTTTTCCCACTTATTTATACATTCATTGATTGATTCTTGTGTGTGCCCTGACTGGGGATTGAACCTGCAGCCTTAGTGTATAGCGGACAATGCTATAACCCACTGGGCTACCTGGCCAGGGCCATTATTTTTAAAGATGGGGAAGCCTAGAGGGATTAACTCACTAAAACTCATATAACTCGTATACTATATAAGTAGCTGAGCCATAATATGAACCTAGATTTGTGTGATTTAAAAACTGTGTGCCTAATTATCATACTAGACTTCCTTCAGACTACTAAAAACAAATACTTTCTGATATGACATTGTAGAATGGACCAATTATCATTTAATGTAAGTCACATTGCTGTGCTCATTCATACATGAAAGATGACATTTTGCTCTGATTCAAACTGTTAACGGGTGCCAGGCTTTTGACCATTACTTAACACATGAACTGTACCTGTTGTACTGGGGTAGAAGATGAGCCTCTTTGTTGTAGTTCTGTGGAGGTCTGCAGAATTTCTGACATTGCTGGAACTCCCATCCCAGCGGTGATGCTAGTGTTAAGGATCCCAATTCTGGTGGTTCAGCAGGAGGACTTGGCTGCCTGAGTTGTTAATGGTTGGTGGGAGGCAGACGGTACAGGGAAGAGGTCGTGGCTGTGGAGTGAGACAGCACTGTTCTCCAGTTAATTCTAGCACCCTCGCACTGTCCATTGGTCCCCAAACCCCCAGTGTTCTTCCTGTAGCTAACTGCCCCCTGATGTCTGACTTCTCTTAACTTCTGCCTGCATAGTTTAGAGGTAAGTAGAGTATTTTAATCACCTACCTGCTGAGGGATGTGTGATGTACTATGGCTGCAAAAAGGAAGGTATGCTCTTAAATTGTCCATTACCAGCTGGGACTTAGGACATGTCTCCTAAAGGTTGTAGTCCCAAAATTCCTGAACTGGACTGCTGAATTTTGACAGAGAAATTATTTCACCGATACTTAATTAACACACAAGGTTATGAGCCCAGACTATGATAATTTTCTTTTCTTTTGCAGGAAGGATGCTAATTCTGCGCTGCTTAGTAACTACGAGGTAGGTAGCTTTGAAGTATTTTCCTCTCTGATGGTTTGTTCTTTGCTTCTGAAGATTATTGAATTATTTGTGGTTAGAAATGACTGATTTAATTTGGATTTTCCACTTTAAAATAGGACAGATGGCATCATCTGGTGGACCTTGGAATAGTCTAAGCTTGGTGAATTACAGTGATTCAGAAAAGCTGGGAAGACTTTAGTATATAGTAGGGAACCTTCCCCTAATTTGAAAATTTTAGATCTTCATTTGGGATGCCTTCATGGGATGGAAGCATCTATTTTGGAACTGTTTATATCAGCAAATTTTCTATTAAAATATATAATATGTATTAACATATATATAATATGTGTGTGTGTGTGTGTGTGTATATATATGCCTTTTCTTAACTTACCACTCTTTACCTATAAAATACTTTTTATGTCATTTTGATCTTCGTAGTCTCATGAGTATTAAAATCTTCATTTTGAAAGTGAGAGCTTAGCTGGCCCACCAGTACGAGTCATTGAGTAAGAACTAACGACTGGGGATTTGGGGGCTTGAGGGTTGGGTTGCCGAGGAAAGGGAGGAACGAGAGAAAGAGGTTGGTGAGAGGGGAGATGGGACATCGTTGCCCACCTTCCATTTTGCCTGGATCTTGTACAAGCAAAACCATCTGGTAGGTTAATTCCGGGTGTAGAAAGAACAATGCATACATGCATTCATTGTCAGTTTTCCATATGCCAGAGTCTAAGCTCGTACAGACTTGAAGGAGATGTAGGTCTCCATTGTGTGACATAGGTAGAAGGTGTAGAATGAACACTGTTGGCCATGTTCCTCTCTTCCTGAAGATTCATCTTAAATGGTTGCTGGTCAAGCCATTGGCTTTTAGGGACCTCCAGTTTAGTCTCTGCTAAGTGTTTGGGTGTTTTACCCATTGAGGTGACATCGGTTGTGTTAATTGGGCCTCATGCCACTATTTTGGAAAATGACAAGACAGGCAAGGAATTGCATGAATCTAGTAACAGTCTATGAATCTATACTTCCCTCAGTTTTCTGCTGTTATCTCTAAAACAAGAAAGATATACTCCCCACATCCTCCTTAATACTAAATGTACATATGTTTCTCCCTGTGGGGAAAGTTTACTTGCAAAGTTCTATAGCATTTTTTCCTTCGTTATTATTTTTTTGGTAAACTGTATTTTAGCACTTGCTTCATAATTTTTCTTTCCCAAAATAAATTGTACTAGATTTTCATATTAGAGAAGTAGAATGTGCTTTTTCAAAAGGTTATTTATTTTAGGAAAATTTACTTTTAAATAATCAAAATATTTTTTAGGTCTGAGGTAATCAGAAATATGGTGTATATTGATGGGAAACATTTGAACTATTTTAAGTAAACTAATGCATTTGAATTATTTGACTTAGATAAAAGAGCATTTTTAAATTGTCACACACTTCTTGAATTCATATTTTCTCTAATGCAAGAGTTGGGGTGGGATTTGTGGGAAGAAAGGAAGTACTATTTTATTTAGCTTCAAAATTACTAGATACATTTTTCAAACTCCTCTATAAAAATCTTTTATATATCTCTTCCTAGGTGTTCCAGTTACTGACTGATCTGAAAGAGCAGCGTAAAGAAAGTGGAAAGAATAAACACAGTTCTGGGCAACAGAACTTGAATACTATCACCTACGAAGTAAGCCTAGGTTACTGGAGGGTCTCCCTGAACTACCACTGAGGGGCGTTGTCGTCTGCTGATGGCTAGCCACCAAATCCAGATTGCTGTGACCTGATTTGCATAGTTGTACTGTAACCTCGTTTTTATTCTGTTTGTCAAAGTGGAAAGAGTTCGGCCAATTGTGAGGGTTAGCCGCCATACAATCAGAGGCAGTA
This sequence comes from Macrotus californicus, assembly GCA_007922815.1. NCBI lineage: Eukaryota > Metazoa > Chordata > Mammalia > Chiroptera > Phyllostomidae > Macrotus > Macrotus californicus. The sequence goes on along the minus strand of VMDR010002229.1, from coordinate 56,940 downwards.
GTCTCTAAGACTGTCTTCACTTCTAACACAGTTTCAAATCAGGGATCCCAAGACCACCCTCAGATTCAGTAATTTTCTAGAAGTACTCACAGAACTCACTGCGAGCTAACGTATTCACAGTTGCTATCTATTACAGGGAAAGGGTCTGGAGTAAAATTGGCCAAGGGAAGAAGCAAATAGAGCAGATTCAGGGAGAAATGTCGAATACAGAGTTTCCATTGTTCTCTTAATGTGATTGTGTGTGACAGTATGCACAGAATATCACCAGCCAGGGAAGCTCAGCTGAGCTTCAGTGTCTGGAGATTTTATTGGGGCTCTATTACACAAGCATACTGAGTGATTAATTGGCCTTGTAGTTCGTATCAGCCTCCAGGCTGAGTGATACTGTATGACCCAGAGCCCTATCCTAAATCACATTGTTGAGACTATCCAGTAGTCTAAGGCCCAAGACGAAGATACCCCTGTTGTAATAGCTATAACATTCCAAGAGACTGGAGATTACTTCCTAGAAGCTGAGGTCAAAGGCCAGACCCTTTCTTTGGGCAGTGCCAAATTCTTTATTACACAAAAGTGTTACTTACTGTTCTGGAAAACTTAGAATGTACCAAAAAGCATCAAGAAGACAGCAAAAGTAATTCATAATCTTGATTTCTAGTGGGCATTTTGCTGCGTTCTCTTTCATCTTAATGCTTTGTCCTTAAAAAAAGTTTAAGCCATTATATTTGTTATAGGGGATGTCTGGTTTTGTATCTGTCATTTTAATTTGTCTTCTTGCTGTTTCTTTTCTGTTCTGATTTCGTCTCTCTAGAAGGTTTGATTTTAATTTCTTTGTCCTTTAGCACTTTTGTCACCATTCCTCCTCATTCAGTGCTGTTCACTTAATCATGTATTTAAACCCTGTCATTCCTTCGTGTGCTTTTACATTATGTAGTTCATCTCTTTCAAAGAAGAAAAACATTAGTTGGTAATCAGTTTTATAAACAGAAATTAAAACTATCAAGTACTTTTAACTTAATCAGTTTAAGCTCATTGCCACTCCTTAGGTTCTTGCTTTTAATTCATGCGCCTTAAGGACAGTTACTGTGGTACTAAGTGTTTTGAGACATTTTGTACCTGAGCATATAGGTCTAGTGCTCTTAATGTGAGTTATAACTCACCTGAATATGGAGTTCTCGGGTGCACCTTCTGCTCTGCAGGGCTCTGTGCATCGCTCGCTCGGTGAGCACGTTGTGGCGGGGTGCGGGGCCAGACTGACGCTTGTGCTTTCGAGAGGTTCTTTACTTAGGTGCTGAGGCTACTGCTTGTTTTTCAGGTTGGAAATTTCTCTCTCATTATGTCTAGGTGTGGTTCCCTTTAAAAAATAAATAAAACACTCTTATTTTGAAATAATTTTATTCTTTTATTTTTATTTTTTACTTTTCTTTTAAAGATTTTACTTATTTATTTTTAGAGAAAGGGAAGGAGAAAAAGGGGAGAGAAACATCAATGTGTGGTTGCCTCTCACACGTCCCCAACTAGGGACCTGCCTGCAACCCAGGCATGTGTCCTGACTGGGAATCGAACTGGTGACCCTTCGGTTCTCAGGCGGTGCTCAGTCCACTGAGCCACACCAGCCAGGGCTGAAACAATTTTATTCTTACAGAGGAGTTACAGAGATGGTGGTGAGAGTTCTCATGTACTCTTCCCCTAGTTTTCCCCATGTAAATCTTACAGAACCATGATACAATTATTAAAACTAAGAAATTAACATTGGTACATATTATTAAACTAAAGAAAAGATTTTATTTCAAATTTCCCAGTTTTCCCACTAATACCCTTTTTTTTCCTGTTCAAGGATTCAGTCCAGGATACCATTTTGTATTTAGTTAATGTGTCTCCTCAATATCTTCTGATCTGCAACAGGTCTTTAGCCTTTCCTTGTGTTCCATGACCTTGACACTTCTGAAGAGTACTGTCAGGTATTTTGTAGAATGTCCCTCGATTCTGCTATGTCATATTGGGTGACATGACTAGACTAAAGTTCATGGCTCTGGGGGAAGAATATCATGTAGGCAATACAGGGTACAGTGTCTTATTACTGATCCTGTTAACTTCGATCACTTGGTTAAGGTGCTGCCTGCCTGGTTTCTCTACTGTAGAATTGCTGTTTCTCCATTTCCATATTCTGTTAGAAAGGAGTCGCCAAGTCCAGCCCATATTCAAGGGGAAGAGGATTAGGCTTTACCTCTTGAAGGGAGGGATATCAAGGAATTTGAGGACATATGTTAAAACCATCACAGTAATTAATAAAAATTTGGGAGGAGATGCTTTGAGGCTATGTAAGTATCTGATTTCTCCTTAAGCCATTGCCCATTAATTTTGGCATTCATTGTGGGTCTTTCTTGCAGTAGTTATTACTAGGGTGGGACTGCCTAATGGTGATTTATTTCCCTCATTTCTTTTATATTTCATAGTTAGAATTCTTCTGTAAGAAATAGTTGTTACTTTTCATCTATTTATTCACTCATTTATATCCATAGGGATTCATGGTTATTTCTTTTATTCTTTGAGTTTCTTGTATTTAAAAAAATTGTCTGAAATATGATAATACAATTGTCAGACTAAATTTTTTCTTCTTTTTTTAAGATCAGAAGTCTTCTTCTAAGCTTTCATTAATTATTCTTCCTGTCCAGGCTGCTGGGTTTCTTTTTGAAGAATTCCTAGTATACGAAGATTGAGTCTCCTGAAGGCATTTGTTTTATAGAAGATTTTTGAATCAAAATTTTAGAATACTAAATTATAGCTATTACTTTCCCTTTTCCTAATTTAAACTTGCTTTTTCCTTTTTTTAGACATTGAAATATATATCAAAAACACCATGCAGGCACCAGAGTCCTGAGATTGTCAGGGAATTTCTCACAGCAATGAAAAACCACAAGTTGACCAAGTAAGTAAACATCATCTTGAGTAGGAAAAGTGACACATAATGGAAATAACTTACAAAAGCCACCCTCAGCAACTGTGTTTTTATACTTAGTTGTGTTTTGAAGTCTAATTAACACTCAATGTGCTTTCTTTTTTTTAATTGATTTTAGAGTAAGAGAGACACACACACATAAATTGATTTGTGTTCCACTTATTTATTCATTCATTGGTTGATTCCTGTATGTGCTGTGACCGGGGATTGAACCCACAACCTTGGCATATTGGGACAGCACTCTAACCAGCGGAGCTACTCAGTCAGGGCCTCGGTGTGTTCTTTTAAAGTCGTATTGGGGTATTGTAGATGAGGCAAGTGAGACTTCAATATAGGGATCCTTCTAGAGCCAGCGGCAGAACATGGTGGGGATTTTTAATCTTACAAATTGTTTTGTGGAGTCCTAGTTCTATGACCTGTCCCATCATCCCCCCTCAGCATTCAGATCAAATTGGTTGAAAAATAGGGTTCACACATTAAACTGCTTTTTATAAAGTCAGTCAATGAAGTTATTTTATATTTGGGTTTGCTTAGGGCAAAAATGGCTTGATAATGTTATCCGCTCTTTTAGTGCTCAGTTATTTTTCTTGGTGGCTTTCTTGATTAAGGTAAGCTTGTAGGAATTAAAATCATTAAGAATTAGATCAAGATTTTACTTGGGAAGAAAACTACCCCTGGTCTTTTAGAATTAATACCAGAACTGATGAATTCTAAAAATTTTTGTCATTCCATTCAGGATAATCAATAATTTTCTTTCGGAGGAATCATTTGGCGCTATTTCAGGCACAAAGTTGATGTGCTGTCAGTGAACTGAGTGCACTTTTCTCCTTGCCTGTCTTCTCCAGATGAACTCTGAAGACAAGTATCTTTCAAATGTGTGTGCATATACGTGTGAGAGTGTGAGTGTGTGCATATAGTTTGTCTTATTTTTAATTGTAAAATGCACAGAATATAAAATTCATCATCTTAGCCCTGGCCAGGTAGCTCAGTTGGTTAGAGCACCATCCTGATACACCTCGGTTGCGGGTTTGATCCCTGGTCAGGGCACATGTAAGAATCAACCAGTGAGTGCACTAATAAGTGGAACAACAAATTGATGTTGCTCTCAATCTCTCTCTCTGACTCTCTCCCTTCCTTTCTCTCTAAAATCAATAACTAAAAATTTAAACTAAAACAGAATTTGTCATCTTAACATTTAAATACAGTTAATTAATGTTGAATATGTTTACATTGCTGTGCAGCCAATATCCAGAACTTTTTAATCTTGCAGAACTTAAATTTTATTATATCAATTAAACAACTCTCTATTTCCCTCTTCCCCCAGCTCCTGACAATCATCATTCTATTTTCTGTTTCTATGACTTTGACTACTCTAGATACCTCTGATAAGTGGAATTATACAGTAGTTGTATTTTTAAAAATATCTGATCCTGGCTGGTGTGGCTCAGTGGATCGAGCACTGACCTATGAACTGAAAGGTCACTGGTTCGATTCCTGGTCAGGGCACATGCCTGGGTTGTGGGCCAGGTCCTTGGTTGGGGGCGTGCAAGAGGCAACCAGTCGATGTTTCTCTTCCTCTCTTCCTCCCAACCCTTCTCTCTAAAAAGAAATAAAATCTTTTTTAAAAACCTGAATATTGTTTTTTATATATGTATATATTTACCATTTTAACCATTGTTAAGTGTGGAATTCAGTGGCATTAGGTACATTCACATTGTACAACCATCACTGCCATCCATCCCCAGAATGGACTAAACAATAACTCCTCATATTTCCCACCCTGAAGCCCCTGGCAATCACTAGTCTGCTTTCTGTCTCAGGAATTTGACTAATCACCTCATATGAGGGAATGATACAGTATTTGTACTTTTGTGTCTGGCTTATTTCATTGACCATTATGCCTTTAAGGTTCATCCATGTTGTAGCATTTGTCAGATTTCTCTTCCTTTGGAAGATCGTACAGTATTCCATCTATGTTTATATCACATTTTGCTCATCTCTTTATTCATTGATGTACACTTGGATTGCGTTCACCTTTTGGCTGTTGTGCTAATGATGCTGCTATGAGCATGAGTATACAACTTTCTCTTTGAGATTCAACTTTCAGTTCTTTTGAGTCTATAGCCAGAAGTCAAATTGTTGGAGCATACAATAATTCTATTATTAATTTTTTGAGGAACTGCAATATTGTTTTTTATAGTGGTTGTACCATTTTACATTCCCACAGCACTGTTCCAATTTCTCCACATCCTCATCAACTCTTCTGTTTTTTTAAATAATAGCTATCTTAGTGGGCATGAAATGGTATCTTGTGGGCGTGCTCCGCCTGCAGAGCCACCCCCCATCCACCAGGGATGAGAATAAGTCTACCAAGACATAATCTGCTTGGGGAGGAAAGGTGGCCGATCTCTCAAAGGAGGAGGGCCAGGAGCCCTTTCCTCAATGGGCTTTTATTGGGTTTAATTTGCACAGGAATACAGGTAAAGCTCATCAATCATTGTCAGGCAGTAATGATAAAACAGTAGATAACATACAAAGAACTATGAGGGTTTATTCTGAGTCGGGCAGTTAGCCAAAGGGCCATAAAACTTTGAGGAAACAAACTCATTCTATGCTTGGACCCTTATCATTTAAATTGAGAGTATTAGCAAAGCAGATTTTACAGGATTTTATGCATTTTTCTTAGGCCTGATCACCCTGGGGAGCCCCCTGTTCCTGCCCAGGGCTGCACCGCCCTCTGGCATTGTTTTAGGCTTGTCAGTCAGGGGAAGTAAGGCAGCCAAGAGATTAGGAGATTTCTTGAAGACAGAATGAATATTCCAGGCTATGTCAAAGCCGAGGGATGGGGGTCCATCATCCCCTTTTTCTATGGCCCCCCAAGTCCTTCCCTAAGGGCCCCTTCACGAATATGCATGTCTTAGGTCGTCCCTCCCTTGAGGAATCTTACCCATCATTGGCTAACCAGCCAATGGGGGGTCATCTGCCTGGGGTCAAGCAGGGTGAAGTAAAGGCGGCAGAGGTGGTGCCCCTACCAGGAAGATAAGCTTTGTCTCCTCAGTGGCTTATGGTCCTAAGGTCTCTCACTCAGCCTTAGCCATGGGGGGGTTGCAGCTTCTGAAACCAGGCAGGGCGATTCCCAACAGTATCTCATTGTGGTTTTATTTTACACTTTCTTGTTATTAATTGATTGATTTGAGACTGAGAGAAACATCAATTTGTTGTTATTTATGCATTCATTGATTGACTTTTCTATGTGCTCTGCCTGGGGATTGAACCTGCAATCTTGGCCTGTTGGGATGATGCTGTAATTAACTGTGCTACCTGGCCAGGGCCTCTTTTGCATTTCCTTAATGATTGGTGATGTTGAGCATCTTTGCATGTGCTTATTGGCTATTCATAATCTTATTTGGAGAAATGTCTGTTCAAAGCCCTTTGCCCATGTTTGAATTGGGTTGCCTCTTTTTTCTTGTTGAGTTTTAGGAGTCTGGATCTTAATCCCTATCAGATATATAATCTGAAAATATTTTCTCCCATTGTGTGGGTTTCCTTTTTATTCTATTGCTTGTGTCTTTTGATATACATTTTAAATTTTGAAGCCAAGTCATCTATTTTTTTTTTTTTCTGTTCCTTTGGTGTCATGTCCAAGAAATTATTGTCAAAACCAGTATCATCAGTGTTTTCCCCTATGTTTTCTTCTGAGAGTTTTGTACTTTTATATCTTTTGTTTAGGCATTAGATCCATTTTGAATTAATTTTTGTGTGTGGTGTAAGGAAAGGATCCACCTTCATTCTTTTTCATGTATCCAGTTTTCCCAGCGCCATTTATTGAAAAGATTGATTGTCCTTGCAGACTGAATGGTCTTAGCACCTTTGTTGAATATCATTAGCCATATATGCGAGGGTTTGTTTCTGGGCTCTTTATATAGTTTATATGTCTGTCTTTATGCCAGGACTACACTGCTTTGATTATTGTAGCTTTTCATTTATTTATTTCTTATCCTCACCTGAAGACATGCCCACTGATTTTAGAGAGAGGAAGGGAGGGAGAGAGAAAGGGAGAGAAATATCTGTGTGAAGAGAAATATCAATCATTTGCCTCTTGTACATGCCCTGACCAGGGACCGAACCTACAACCTAGGCATGTGCCCTGATGGGGAACTGAACACACATCCTTCTGGTTTACGGGATGATGCTCCAATCAACTGAGCCACACTGGCCAGGGCTGATTGATTACAGGGCTGATAGCCTTATAGTAAGTATTAAAATCAGGAAGTAATGAGACATCCAACCTTGTTCTTTTTTTCAAGATTGTTCTAGCTGTTTAGGGGCCCTTGGAATTCCAGATGAATTTTGGGATGGATTTTTCTATTTTTGCAAAAAATGCCATTAGGATTTTGAGCAGGATTGCATTGAATCTGTATATTGCTTTGGATAGTGTTGACACCTTGAAAATATTAGGTCCTCCAGTCCATGAACAGGGGCTGTCTTTCCATTTGTTTGTGCCTTCTTTCATTTCTTTGAGCAACATTTTGTAGTTTGCGGTGTGCAAGTCTTTTACCTCATTCATTACGTTTAGTTCTAAATAAATGTGAATGGAATTGTATTCTTAACTTCTTTTTCAGATTGCTCATTGTCAGTATTTAGAAACCACACAACTTGCGTGCTGAGTTTGTATCTTGTAACTTTGCTGAAATTATTAGTTCTCACGATCATTTCTTCATACAGGATCATGTTGTCTATAAACAGAGATAATTTTTTTGCCCCTTTCCAATTTAGATGCCTTTTATTTCTTTTTCTTGTCTAATTGTTCTGGCTAGAACTTCCAGTACTATGTTGGACAGAAATGGTGAAAGCAGATATCTTTATCTTGTTCCTGATCTTAGAGGAGAAGCTTCCAACCTTTCGACATTATGATACTAGCTGTGGTTTTTCATATGTAGTCTTTATTATGTTACAGTGGTTTCCCTCTATTTCTAGTTTGTGCATATTTTAACATGAAATGGTGTTGAATTATGCCACATGCTTTTTCTGCATCAACTGAGATAATTATGTGCATTTTTTCCTTCCTATTTTTCATGTAAGGATATACTGATTGATTTTTATATGTTGAACCATCCTTGGATTCCATGAATAAATCCCACTTGGTCATCATATTTATTCCTTTAACATGCTAGTATTTTTTTTGAGATTTTTGCATTAATATTTATAAGGGATATTGGTCTGTAGTTTTCTTGTAGTATCTCTGTCTGACTCTGTTATTGGGGCAATCTCGGCCTCATAGAATGAGTTAGGAAGTGTTCCCTCTTTATTTTGGATGAGCTTGAAAAGAATTGGTGTGAATTCTTCTTAAATGTTTGTTAGCATTCACCTGTAAAACCATCTGGTCCTGGACTTTTCTTTATTATGAGATGTTAGAACATTAATGTAGCGTCTCCCTGCTAGTCTAGAGTTGGTTTGTTCAGATTTTCTATTTCTTCATCATTTAGTCTTTGCAAGTTGTGTGTTACATATACATGGTCAGGACCACATGCATATATTTTTGAGGGAAGATTATTTACTTGTTACCCGAAGTCATTCTCGATCTTTGGTATATTATAAGCTTTAAGGAGGATTTACTTGAAAAGTTGGGGTGGATGATAGGAGACCCTCCCTTACTGGAAGCCAGCATAAATTATATGAAGTCGAATCAGGGAGGTTTCATTACAATGTCTCCACATTACAGTGACAGTAACTTCCGTTTATGGAGCCCGTTTAGGGTTCCATACATTTAACATTCTCATTTAATGATTGGTTGGTTGATTGATTGATTGATTTTTGTGAGAGAGAGGAAGGGATGGAGGGAGGGAGAGAAACACCGATTTGTTGTTTCACTCATTTATGCTTTCTTTGGTTGGTCCTTGTATGTGCCCTGACCAGGGATAAAACCCACAGCCTTTGTACATCAGTACGGCTCTCCAACCAACTGAGCTTCCCAGCCTGGGCTCTCATTTAATTTTAATTCTTACAGCAACCTGTTGGACTGCTGCTGCTAGCGGGGATATCTTCTTGAGTTTATTACTTTATGTTTGTAGTTTAATTTTTTCTTTTTGGCTGTCTTTGCTTTCGATTCCTGAATGACAAAGCACTGCTATTCTACCTATTATGATGAAGTAATTTCATTCCAATTAACCCCAGTAAATCAGTCTACCACCTCTTTGGGTTATTTTTTCTTCAAACATTTTTTTATATATATAGTAAGAAATTACAAGAATTTGGCCCATGTGATGGTAGGGGTTGCCTAGGGAAGTCTGAAATCCATAGGGCAGGCTGTCTGAAAAAGCAGGCTGCAGCTCAGGCACAGCCTGAAGCTTCCAAACACTTTATTTTTTAAAATATTTTATTTATGTATTTTTAGAGAGAGGATAAAGGAGTGAGAAAGGGAGAGAAACATCATTTGGTTGCCTGTCATTCATGCCCTGACCAGGGACTGAACTTGCAACCCAGGCATGTGCCTCGACCGGGAAATGAACCTGTGACTTTTCGCTTTGTGGGATGTCACCCCAAAAAACTGAGCCACCCCAGAGAGGGCACTTCCAAACATTTTTAATGGAGAGGGTCAAGATGCAGGAAAGGTGAGTTAGTGAGAGCACCAAAGGTGTAGTGGATTGAAGTTACTTTAGTCTGAATATTTTTTGACCATTGTTACAGCCTTTAATGCTGATAAAAACAGACTTGAAGCAGGTCATGTTCACCATGAAAAGAACAGTAGCTGAATCGTTGGGGTGTTGTGGCTGAAACCTATATAATTTTATTAACCAATGCACCCCAATAAACTCAGTTAAAAAAAAGAGATAGAGGACCCACTGGGCCCTTTGGATGTCCTTGCCTGGGCACTGAGAAGGAGCTTTTTCTTCTGGGGAAAAAAAACAGAACTATTGCCTTCCAAGAGCCAGGCAGGGAATATTTTACCCTAGAAGTTTGAGTCACCACTGGACTGATAGAAATATTTTTTTCAATGTTTTATGTAATTAATGTACAAGTAATTCATGTGCATTGCAAAACATTTCCATCACCCCCAGATATTACCTATCCTTTTGTAATTAATCCCTTCCCCTATACCCAGTGCCTGGCAAACGATCTGTTTTCTTTTCCTATAGTTTTGCCCATTCCAGAAAGTCATGTAAATGGAATCATAGTATGTAGCCTTTTGGGTGTGGCTTCTTTCACTTAGCATTGTGTGTTTGAGGTTTTTCCATGTTGTTGCATGTATTCATAGTTTGTTGTTTTTTATTTGCTGAGCAGTGTTCCATTATATGGAGGTACTGCAGTTTGTTTATTCACTCACCAGTGGAAAGATATTTGAGATAATTCTAGTTTTTGGCAATTATGAATAAAGCGACTATAAACATCTCCTACAGGTTTTTGTGAAAACATAAGTTTTCTTTCTCCTGAGTATTTACCAGAAGGATTATTGAGTCATACATCAGTTGAACTCCTTAAGAAACTGCCAAACTCTTTCCTAAAATGACTGCATCATGTTGCATTTGCCCTGCAATATAAAAAAGTTCTCCTTACTCCATATCCTCATCAGTACTTGATATTTTTAGTATTTTTTATTTTAGTTGTTCTTACTGGTTTGAGGTGGTATCTCATTGTGATTTTAATTTGTATTTCCATAGGAATCAGTAATGTTGAACATTTTCTTATTCTTATTTCACTTGTATTCTTTGATAAGGTGTCTATTCGGATATTTTGCCCTTTTTAAAAAATTTTATTTCTGAGTTTAAAAAAAATCCTCACCTGAGGATATGTTTATTGATTTTAGAGAGAGAGGAAGCGGGTGGAAATTGAGAGAGAGAGACAGACATAGATGGGTTGCCTCCCGCATGCCTCAAGACCAGGAATCAAACCCTCAGCCTTTTGGTGTATGGGACAGTGGTCCCGCAACTGAACCACCTGGCCAGGGCTGTTTCTGAGTTTTGAGAGTTCTTTGTATATTGTGGATATAAATCCTCAGTTTAATATATAATTTGCAAATATTTAATCTCTGGTGGTTTTTTTCATTCTCTTAACACTGTCTTTCTCAGAGCAGGTTTTCATTTTGATGAAGTCACATTGATCTTTTCTGTTTTATGCATTCCTGCTTTTGATGTTACTGTATAAAAGCTATCATACTCAAGATCACAAAGATTTCCTCTTATGTTTTCTTCTAGAACTAATCCATTTTAAGTTAATTTTGAGGCTACAGTGTGAGATGGGGTTGAGATTCATTCTTTGGTTACGTATAGATTTCACACTCTTTCAGTACCATTTGTTGGAAAGACTGTCCTGTCTCCATTTAATTGCTTTTGTAGTTTTGTAAGAAATCTCGTGAGTCTGTTTATTCATTCCGTATTCTGTTCCACTATTTATGTGTCTCCTTTTGCCAGTACCACTCTGTCCTGATCATTGCAGCTTTATAGTAAATGTTGAGGTCAAATAATAGCTCAACTTTTCTTCAACTTTAATTTTTCAACTTAAAGTTGAGTTCTTCAACTTTGTTTTTCTTTTTCAGAATTGCTTTGGCTTTTCTATTTCTTTACCTTTTTATATAAAAATTTTAATTGCTTTTTTTTTAATCCCCTTTCTCACTTCCCTCCCTCCCCGACCTCTGGCAACCACTCATCTTTTCTCTGTATCTATGAGCTTGGGTCTTTTTGTTTTATTTTTGTATTTATTTACTTGATTCCAAGTGTAAGAGAGATTATATGATATTTTTATGGCTGGATAATATTCACTCATATACACACACATACATATATATGTAGAAAAGTCAATTTTCCATATTTTGGCTATTACCAATAATGCTGCAGTGAACATAGGGGTACATACATCTTTTCAAGTTAGTGTTTTTATTTTCTTCAGGTAAATACCTAAAAATGGAATTGCTGGGTCATATGGTAGTTCCGTTTTTAATTTTATGAGGAACCTTCATATTGTTTTCCATAGTGGCTTCACCAATTTATTGTACATTCCCACCAGTAGTACACACATATAAGTTTTTTTAAAGATTTTATTTGTATTTAGAGAGAAGGGAAGGGAGAGACAAAGAGAGGGAGAAACATTGATCAGTTGCCTCTCACACACCTCCAACTGGGGACCTGGTCTGCAACCCAGGCATGTGCCCTGACTGGGAATTCAACCTACAACCTTTTGGTGCATGGGATGATGCTTCAACCAACTGAACAACCTGGCCACTTTTAATTAAATGGTTGATTCCTGGAGCCGATTAGCGTGTACTTAGGTTATTCATGACTGTCAGAAGCAAAGCTATAGGCAGTGGTTTTCTACAACTAACCGCTAGAGGGGGCTAGCAGGCTGCTTTCACTGTGACTGGGGCCTGGCTCTTCTGGGAGGTAGCAAACCATTGCAGTCCATTGGAATTCATTTGACCTCAGTCGCTGGTTATCCAGGCAACCGCTTGTATGTACCACTCTCAGGACCTGGACCATCTTTTGCTAGCCAGTGCAGTTTAAGACAGGAGTCAGATTTATAATAGATACTATTGAAGTGCTCTTTAATTTTTATATCTGAATATCTCAATAGTTTTTCAATAACTGATAATAAAATAGAAAAATGGCTAAAAATAGAACAATTATAACAACACACTGAATAAAAGTCATGTGAATATGGTCTCTCTCTCTCTGTCAAAATATCTTATTGTACTGTATGTACAGCATGGACACACTGGACAGAGGGATGATTCACGTCCCAGGCAAGGTGGAGTGGGGTGGCATGATATTTCATCACATACTCAGAATGGTTGCAATTTAAAACTTATAAATTGTTTATTTCTGGGATTTTCCAGTTAATCTTTTTGGACTGTAGTTGACTGAGGGTAAGTGAACCATGGAAAGCGAAACTGCAGATAAGGGTCGGTGGGGGGCGGACAGCGAGTGTAATTGAGATAAGAGTGCTTAGGGCAAATGAAGGCATATAAACCTAGATAGACCGACAAAGACCGAATTTCAGTGAGTCCTAGAGTCTGAACCTAGGAAGTTGAAGATCATTCCAAACCCTGTGGAGACTGGGAGGATTAGAAGCAGGATAGATAACAAGATGACCAGATTTACATCTTATTTAAAATATAAGAGTGAGGATAGATTGAAAAGTGACAGAATTGAAGTGGCTTGTAGAAATGGTGAGGAGGGACAGGTATCTTGGGAAAAAACAGTCAGTAATATTTTTGTGACTCTCTCTGGACAGTGGTTGAGAGGGAAGAGTCAAAGATGGCCCTCAGGTTTCTGGCCTGAGTGTTTGGCTCTTAACAAGGTGAGACGTACAGAGCGAGGAGTGGCTTGTTGGGAGGTGTAGCCAGATGCTGGGGATGTGTGGACTGTCACGTGTGTCGGAGCCGTCTGGATGGCATTTGGTTACAGAGGTCTGGAGCTCAACTCACAAAGTATGAAAACACGGATTCTTCATGAACACTTATAGTAGCAGGTAAAATTGTGAGTTTTGAATGAGGGTGAAAGGTGGCACCATGGAAATGCTATAGAGGCAAACAGAAAAAAAAGCTAGAAAGAGGTGAAAAAGGGTGAGTCAGAAAGCTAAGAGAGTCGGGAAATGGTGGTGTTGTGGAAGCCACAAGAATAGATAGTTCTAAGGCAGGAGTGAGTGATCAGCCGTGTTAGATACAGAGACAGGACAGAGCAGGACAGAGGTGCACCCACTAGAGTTGTCAATGTGGAGGTCACTGGGCCCTTTAGCAAAACAGTTTTGGGGATCAGCTGGGGCAGGAGGAGCTAAACGTGCATTGAGTTGGGAGGTGAAGGGAAGAAAGTAGAGACAATAAAAATAGGTTTGGTTATGAAGTCAGTGTGCCCACCCCCCCACCCCCACCCCCCAAAAACGAGCCTGCAGTACGGTGGCTGTACAGTTTTACTTGAGTGCTCAGCATCTTGGGTGTAGGAGCAGAGGACTTGCTTGGTTGGTTTGATTCCCGTTGTGTTTTTCAGGGAGCAGCTACAATGTTTTTGTTGCTCAAAGACTTACAAGGTCCTTTTTATAACTGGGAACAGTTGCAGCCGTTCAGAGCCTGGCAAAATAGTGACTGTTCGACCAAGTTCCATGGCTTTAATTGATTTGTAGCCAAGACACCCATTTATTCAGCTGTATCTTTTCTCTGTTCCTGCTCTTTTTCTCTGTTCTTTATTTATATTGTTGGATGATGGTGGTTAAAATAAATAATTTTGTTTTGAGTGAGGATTCATATTTTCCACCTCAGTTGGGCCTTCAAAACCACTTGATGACAATTCCTAGTCCCCTCACCTGATCTCTGCACATTGTAGTCCTGTTAACCCTCTTCACATCCAGACCCCTCAGACGGTGCCTTGACTTCCGCTTCACTGAGAACACTATCTAAAATGAACTCATGTTCTCTCATGTCGTCTCAAATTTGCTTTTCTTTCTGCATTGCTGTGGTCTCGGTAGAGCATGACCACCTTCACTGACACTTTGGACTTCTGTTTCTTTAAGGGTTTTTCTCTTAGATAATTTAGCCTCTCCACGTGCTTGTCTCCTTAGTTGGCAAACATGCTCCAGTCTCCTTCCAGACCTGCCCTTCTCTGTGACACTGAGCCAATCGGGACCCGCAGCCACCACCAACAGCAAAGGTCATTATCTAACGCAGCCAGCCTGCCCTGCATAGCCTTCCAGGAATTCAGTGTACCCTCAGACCCTGCTTCTTCCTCAGACTCCGCGGATGCCTCACCTGCGTACTCACAACTTTATCATCTGAACTTTGTGCACCCATGGCCTGCCACAGTCAGCTGTTTTTCCCAGCACCTCACTCTATCTTCCGCTGGCTCAGTCTGTGGCTTTTGGCCCTTTAGGTTTCACAATCCCCATGACTTACTATCCACGTGTTTCCATCCACCCACCTGGTTCAACAGTGCTGGTAGGAGGGTATGACGCAGTGCCAGATTTGGAGCTGGGGCTGCTGCTGGCAGCATTCCGCCTCCACCGCCGGGATGCCCTCCCCGTGCTGCTCAGCTTGCAGTCATGCAGGGAGCCAGTGTCCTGGGAACTCAGTGGAAGAGAACTTCTTCATGGGCAGCCTAGGTGGTGGCTACACCATGTGGTAAGGAGCCAAGGCCACCTCTGTGCCAGGAAAGACATCATATAACTTCAGCGTGTCTCACAATGTAACTGCTTTAGTCATGTTAACCTGCAGTTGCAGGGTTTTTTTTTTTTAATTTTTTTTTTTTGTTGTTCAATTAGAGTTGTCACCATTTTTCCCCCATTACTCTCCCCTGCCCTACCCATCCCCCACTTCCACACTCAGTCTTCCCTCCCCCACCCACCCGTTGTCTTTGTCCGTGGGTCCTTTATACATGTTCCTTGTCTTGACCCTTCCTCCTCTTTCCCCTGTTACCCGCTCCTCCCTCCCCTCTGGTCACTGTCAGTTGGTTCTTTATTTCCTGAAGGTGCAGTTTAGACACATGTTGTTGGGTGTCTTCAGGTGCCCAAACTTTCAGGCACTTCTCAAACTTAATAAGGAGCCATGTAATGGTAGTACCTCCTCAGAGCATTTTGAGGTAGGGCAGGTGTACATTCATAATGTGAATGGGGAGGGAGCGGCCCTAAGGATCTTCCTTTGGTTCCTCTGCAGTAATGCTCTGTCATACTTGTCTTTGCTTTTAGTAATAAGACATCAAATTAGGGTTGGAAGGAACTTTGATCTTCCTAAGAGTTCAAGTTGCCAAACTGTTCTGGTTGGTTTTCATTAATCTCCTTTACGTATTTGATTTATGTCACTTGTTTTGAATGAGACATATTAGTTGTCTGCCTTTCCCTTCCATCTTTGGCCTCGCACCCCACCCTCAAGCCTAGTCCTCCATCCCCTCTCCCCAGTCTCCGTGGAATCAGTGGTGCAGGACAGAAAGCCCGTCAGAGATGAATTCCCTTCTCTCCTCGCACTTCTCCCCATCTGTCGTTGTCTAACTAGTCTTGCAAAGGGTTCTCTGAAATCCCCTCTGTGTCAAAGCACAGACTCCTTTTTCTTCTGCCTGTGCACCTCCTCAGACAAAAATGAAGGGTGCTTTTGGACCTTCCTCGCAGGTTGTCTTCCTACCTGACACACTGTAAACATCTTTGTAAAGAATCACAATCCTTGGCGGTGTGAGAGTTTTAAGTGCTTTGTGCTGTTTTCTTTTTTGACAGAGCTGAAAAACTTCAGCTGCTGAATCACAGGCCTATGACTGCTGTTGAGATCCAGCTGGTGAGTGAAGGAGGCCTGAACTTGGGGCGGGGCAGGGGGGACGGGGCGGCGGTTCTGGGTTTGACGCGCAGAAAGGGTGATGTAAAGACTGACAGCAGACCAGCCAGGAACTGACATGCTGAAAACACCGTCAGATCACTCCATTTTGTAAGTGAAAGGAAACCTCACCAGTCTGATCCTAGCTGTAGGGACTTAAGTAAAGTAGGAGACTGGAGGAGATGTAATTCCTTCTATAAGGTTTAGGCCTGTGGTTTGGTGGCTCTTTGTCTCACCTGATGTCCTACATGATTCTGGCCATTGCTTCCCTGTAGAGTTATTGCCGACCCAGATGTTGCTTGAAAACATACTCAACATAACTCTGGTGGAATTCATCTCCCCCCGCTCCTACCCTTTGACCTATGTTTCTGGAATTTTTGTTGTCGTTGTTGTTGTTAATGGAGCATATGTGCACTTTCCCCCATGCTCTCTTTCTCCCTCACCCTCCTGGCCCAGTCTCCTAAGCCAGAAACCTGGGAGGCATTCTCTTCCTTTTACCTCATATTCGGTTAGTCCCTAGGTTCTCGTGCTCCTGTCTCTCTTAGTCTTCTTCCCCTACTGCACTGCGTCTCTCCTGTCTTCTGTCCCCGTCTCTGCCCTTGCAGTGACCCTCTCCCCGTTCTCCGTGCCTCCGGTCCATGTCCCTCCAGCCCGTCGTCTACACCACTGTCGGAGTTCACTTTCTAAAACCATAAGTTTGTTTATTTCCCTGCAGAAAACCATTCAGAGGCACCCTATCACTTGGAAAGTCTGATTTGCAGTCACAGCATAAAGCTTCAGGGTTGTGGGGGTGGGTGGAGTAGAAAGTTGAGATGGGGTAAGGAGAATGGGAAATGAGGTCTGGTGATGCCAGCCGCATGGTTGCTGTGCGGGCATGCTGTGGTAGTCCCCTTTGGTTGTGCAGAGCAAAGAGCATGATTAAGCTACACACATTAGGCAGTCCATTTAACTGCCAATAAAAAACATTGGTTGCCTTGGCTGGTGTGGTTCAGTGGATTGAGCGCCTGCCTGCAAACTGAAGGGTCACCAGTTCAGTCCCTGGTCAGGGCACACGCCTGGGTTGTGGGGCCAGGTCCCCAGTTGGGGGCATGCAAGGGGTGACAATCGATGTATCTCTTGCATACTGATGTTTCTTTCTCTCCCCCTTCCCCTCTCTTTAAAAGTAAATAAATAAAATCTTAAAAAAAAAACCAACAACTTTGGCTGGAGAATTAATAAAATGAGAGTAAAACTGTTTCCAAAGTCAGTTTTAGAAGTATTTAGCTCTTTGTCAATTTTCCTTCAGAAAAGTATGGAAGAAAATGGCCCAAAATATCTGATCTTTAGAGTTGTTTAAAAACAAACAAGCAAAAAACCCCTTTAAAGGGTCATGGGGCTTTTAATTTCTGACTAAAATGTATTGTCTTTGTGATGTTGTTTCTGCCCTTCAAAATGTAATCAAAATTAAGTTAGAAGAATTTCTCCCACAAAGGGTGCCTTTCTGGGTAACTGGCCTTTAGGATACATAAAGATTCCTTTTGGAACCCTCTTTATTCTTATGCTTTTGACTGTGCTGGAGATTCAACTTAGAAAAGAGAAATAACAAACAAAACGGCAAGAAACTAATCCCTTTCCCTCTGGGTTAAAGATCCAATGTCCGCCTCCTCTGACTTTAATCGGCAACATATGTTACTCATGGCCGCATGACAGCTGGAGAGGAGATGAGGAGGGTTAGAGCGACCTCATCCCAGAGCCTGTAGAAAGCTCTGTGGGTACTTGGCAAGATTAGCTGCTGTTAAAGAGTACCTACTGTGTGCCAGATGTGGTGCTAGGGACTTTGCGTATGTCACCTTGGTGCCCTCTCCATAGTCTTGGCTAGTGAGTGGCTGATTCGGGTCTGTGTGACTCAGAGGTCTCACTGTGTCCCTCCAAACCATGTGCTATTGCAAAAAGATGTGTGTGGGATACCCTCAGGCTTCATTTTCTTTTCCTTTCCTTGGTAAAAATTGTGTATGTTGTTTCCCAGTAGGACCGTTTCATAGCTAGGGTTTTTCCAGCCCAGTATTTGGCAGTGAAAGGTAGCAGATCGTTTACCAAAGCTTGTAGCAGCATCTCTTCCTGCCAGAGTGGGATGAGAAATTAGGTTTTGACCTAGAGTGGAAACTGCAAAGGACTTGAGAATTTCCCCATGTTAACCTTACAGCCATTTATGCCCCCTTGGGTCCAGGAATAATCCCTGCATCTAACATTTGTTAGTATTCAGTTTTTGAGGCCGAAGCATCTCTTTTTCACGTATACCTCAGCCATGATTTCTTGTGATCCTCAGACCCACAGCCTGCTGTCTAGGCAGAAATGAGGAAGCCACCCAGCTTCTGTGACTCTGCCATCCCCTCTTGAGCCTTCTGGTGTGAAGATGGGACAGTGAACCCCCTGGCCTCACAGGCCACTATCCCGAACAGCACTACCGTCTATGCCTTTTATAATTTAGTGATTAAAATGTCTTGAATTATATAGTTTTATAACTTATAAAACACAATAATGTATGTTTTCATTTGGTCCTGACCAGACACATTACTTTCATTTTATATTAGAGAAAATTGAAATTTACAGAGGTTAAGTGAACTGTTCTGGGTCAAATTGCTAAAAGTGTCAGTGATTATTAGATTTTGAGATATTTGAGGAAAGTAGGAGGTTAGACCTGGCAGCTTAAAATGAGAAGCAACCATTTTTATAGTTCATCTGCTGAGTTTGACAGCCCCTGGGTATTGATGTAATCTTTGTAGATGATTAGAAACATTTACCATTTAGGGTGGCCCACGTGCAAATACTTTGGATTTTTAAATTTCATATGCCTTTATATTCTGAACAACTTGAAACCTTTGGTATCAGAATGTTGAGATGGTGCTTTGCATTTCTTTATTTTGGCTCTGTTCCTTATGTGTTAGGAAGAAAAGGTGAAGAATAATATAGTTACTCTCACTTGCCCTGGTGATCTAAGATGGGTCAGTAAGTTTCTGATTTCTGAAGGTTTCTTTTTGTGTACATTTCACTTTGCTGATGTGGCTTGGGTTTTCTTTCTGTGACTGGGAGTTTCAGGTTGAAAAGAAAAGTCCCTGACTGTAATTATCCCTGGGGGTTGTGTGGTAATCAAAGCTGCTCTTGGAGAATTTGGCAAAATAGAAAGCTCATCAGCCCACTGCCGAGAACACAGCTTGCTAACACCTAATCTTAGTGTGGCATCTGCCACATCCAGAGATTGGGAGGCAAGAAGGTGGCCTGCTGAAGTTCTCTCCGTGTGGTTTTCTACAAAGAAAAGCCTCTTTGAGGTCAGATAACCCAGCTCTTCTAAACCAGCGGACTCTAGTCTGCCCTGTGCCTCTCTGAGAGGAAATGATAGATACCTCCCCATAGTGGACAGCACGGTGTTCTGGAAGATCTGGGATGCAAAGTCAAAAGCCCTTGCCCCTGCTTGCTCTGGGACCCAGATCAAGTCTCCTTACAGTGCTGAGCCTCCACTAATCTGCACATCGTCCTGACGTCATGGGCGGTGTTCTTGAGGAGCCCCGGTGGCAGTGGTTCCGGGAAAAGCCCCCGTAAACTGTGGAGCACACTGTACAAATCCTGGTGGGAGGTCGTCGCTGCTCTAACACTGGTTCAGATCTCCTTCACCCTCTTTCCCGAGGCAGGAAACAGTCAGCAACTGCACACGCCAGTTACTCATAAACTGGGAGACATCTTCTCTCAGATGGAGGTCGTCCTTTCTCAGGGTGAAATCAGATTACTGTGTCCCTCCTCCTCTTCCTCCATCTTCGGAGGGTGTCTGTGTTAGATCACTGCCCTTTACAGGCCCTGATTTTGCATGTCTGATTTTAAAAATGGGCTTTGGGGGATTGTTTCTTCTTCAGTAGGGAAGTTCCTCTTTATTGAGCCTTTGAGTCTTTAGAAAATGGACATTGTATTTCACAGCATGATGGGAAGTAGCTTCATTGGTGCACTCAGGATCTTCCTCACCCAGGAGCACCCAGCATTGCCCTCTAGTTGTGGCAACATTTCTGGACCAAGATAAATGAAGAGACCACTGTTTTGTCAGCAGTTTGCAGTATGATCTTGGATATATCATCTGACTTCTGTAGTTTCTATACTGTTATTTGTAAAGTGAGGCAGTAGACTGATTTCAGGGTGGTTAAGCCTAGCTTATCATCTTTCTTTACTTAAATCTGCTGGGATTTCTTTCCAGAACTCCTGTTGGTCCTGGTTGCCAGATGTCAGAGATGGCTGTGGGAAGTGCCATAGAATAGAACACGGGGCACCTGTAGCTGGAAAAGCTGTTGTGATAGACAGCTAATGCTGCGAAGTGAGCCCAGTTGAACAACTGGGCTGCTGCGTACTTCTGAAAGGAGGCTGACGTGTTTGTGTTCACTCACACGTTGAGAATTAGAGGTGAAGCTTAGAAACTGGCTCGTGGCTGTGCTGTCGTCTGTGTGCTCAGATCTCCAGGACCGTGTCGGAAACCAGGCTCTGAGGACACCTTTGATGAGGCACACGGTTGCTTTTCAGCCTTCACTCACCAGACTCCTGTTCTGTGTTCTCGGGAGGTGGTTGAGGCCAGGTGGTGTGTGAGTGCTGGGCCGGCCTGACTTGGAATTCTGGTTTTGCCCCTTTGCCAGGATTGTTGTGAGGATAAAAGAAATAATGGATATGAAGTGCAAGGCGCAGTCCCAGGCACATGAGCTCCCTAAAGAGCTGATGTTTGTGGTGGGGTTCATGAGGGTTGGGAAAAATATACAACCCACTTGGCACATGGTGAGCAGTTAGCAGATGAGTTGTTGATACAGATTGTAAGTTACAGATGAGCTTGTTGTGAAATACACAAGTATGTAAAGCATCATTTCACTCCCCAGAGGTGAGTTTTCTTTGCATATACAACATATTCACATGTATATATAGGGATAGAACTGTTAGAGTTTTCTTTTTCTTTAAAGAAAAATGCTTATCTGCAACTCTCTCTTTTCCCTGACCTATTTTGAGTAGTCACAGATTTCAGTTACCCTGAAATTTGAGCTAGCTACGCCCTCTTGTGGAGCAAAGATGGGGAGGACCTAGTGACCTGAGGTGGCTCAGGAACCAGGCCCTGAGCTCTGTGCCAAGAGGCTGGGCTGGGACTGGGACCAACACGGGGTGGCCCAGCCCAGGAGGCTCAGTGTAATAACCCTGGAGGCTTTTCTTCCCTCCGGCAGATGGTGGAAGAGAGCGAAGAGCGGCTCACAGAGGAGCAGATCGAAGCGCTCCTCCACACCGTCACAAGCATCCTGCCTGCGGGGCCAGACGCGGAGCCACAGAAAAACATTAGCCGTGATGTGACTATGGATGAAGAGGACTCAGCATAGAAGGATACGGCTGGCCTGAGCATCTCACGAAGTTGAAAGGCCCAGCAGCCACTTTTCAGACATAGAAGATGTTTAGTTTCACCCTTTCCCCCAACAGACCTGATTTCATGATTAATTGGGTAAATCACAAAAAATAAGCCTTTCTCAAAAATAAGCTGAAAAGAAATACTTAGCCAACGAGAGAAGAAACACGGTGAAGGCAGGCTGGGGTTGTCAGGGCAGAGAGCTAAAGGAGGGCAGAGTCAAAGAGGACAATGGCTGCGGAACCCTCTGTGCTAAAAGTATTTCTTCTCTGGCCTTTGCTGCGGCTGTGGGGGAGTCTTTTATGCACAGCTGGTGGCATACTTGCATTGCCTTTGATGGGCTGTGTCCTCCTACTTAGTTTCATCTACTTCCCTAGGAACTTCCCAAGCAGGGGCACAGAGCACTGTTGGGATGAGAGGTGAGTTAGGAGAATGCAGCGAGCTGGCTAGAAACTCCCCGGGCAGCTCCAGTTCAGGTGACCGAACTTGGCTCACCTGAGAGGAACCTTTTCCTCAAACACAGCAGAAGCCAAGCGTCCTCAGGTCTAAAGGCCCTTTTTTCCTCGAATGGCACGGGCTTTATCTGCAAGCCCACGGTTTCGTCTTAAATGTTTGGGCACAGCTCATTCCAGCTGAAAGAGACACCTCCAGTTGAATGACCAGCAGCAGAAACGCTGTGTCAGGTGCCTTTCTGACCACCCTCAGTTTCTTGCCCTGGGCAGGTGCCTCTTGTTAAGACTTGGTGAGCTTCATTTGCACAGTGGGTAAATTATTTACATCTTAAAAAAGGGCATAATTAAGTACCCCTTTTCATAGACAGAATATGTAAGAATTAGAGGTTGATTAATAAGAATTTGAATTAGTTGGCTATTGCAGAGTTGTTTCAGTTTTTTAAAATTTAAAATATTAAGATAATTACCAGGTGAAGAGCTTGTTAATATTCAAGCATTGGAGAGTTTAGTAGCTCCAGATATATGGTTGCCTTTGGCCCTAGGAATATTGAAAAAGCCTTAACTTCTCATATTCACTTGGCTCCCTATTTGAAGAAGAAAATGCCCATAGACATTAATTTTCCAAATTGGAACTTGCTTTGTTGTAAGATTGTATATTTTCAGTGCTGCTGTTAATTGGATTACTTCCCACTCCCTGGGATCCCAGGTTTTCATTCTCTTTACCTCCCCGCTCCCAGCTGTAACTGTCAGTCTTAACCTTGTCATCTAAGGATCCAGGGAAGTCTGCTCACAGGCAACACTGAAATTTCAGGTCATTTATTTTAAAAATCTTTCTGCAGTATTAGGAATTTTGCCACAGGCTGTTGATTTATTTATTAGTCAAGGCATACATATCCCCATGTATTATTGTTTCATCTTAACCCTGAGTATATTAGATTTTTTTACTTGAAGGATTTAGGGCTCAATCTATTTAATAATAAATTGTTTCCAAGTGACTGCCAACTTGTATTATTTTTATAAATCTTTGAAGAGTTTGCTTTTCTATGGATAGAAATCAAATGTAATCTGACTTAAAGTGTAAAATATGATTTTTAAAAAAATTCAGTCTACTTAGATCTAAATTCTGTGTTGAAATTCAGGAAGATTTTTAGTTTTTATATTTGGGATCTGAATGTAGCCTCGTTTTCTGAATAAACCACACAGGGTCTGGAATGCTCATCTTTCATCAGAAACATTTTGTGTAATATCCCTGTTGCATTAATAATAAACATTTTAGAAGTAAAAAGTCATAATTTACACAAGGAACTCAGCCAGGAGTTTTTAATTTTATATCCTTCTATATGGTTTCAGTTTTTGACCATGTGATTGTTTTATTCTTTAAAAAGAGAAGTATTGTTACCAAACAGCCATTGGGGGCCTGCTGCCCTCTGCCACCCTCTTGGCAAAATCCTGGAGGCAAAGGTTTGGTGATGAAGGAAAGGAGTCTTTATTCAAAAGCTTCAGAATTTTGGAACAGCAGCTTTCCACATGCATTAGTCACTTAGGCCTACCGATTAAGGTTAAACTCTTTAACACCCGAGTTCTCCTAGCATTCCCTGTTTTAATTATTTCTATAGGGTTAGTTTACAAACTAAAACAACCTAAGATAAAAAAGCTACACAACTTTGGAAGAATGGCAGGTTTCTGCCACAGAAGTCGTCCCCTCTAGAACACCTGAAGAATAACCCTGCCGCCCTCTGCCCAGCCAGCCTGATCCTAGACTACCCAGAGTTCCTTCCCATCCAAAATACCATCCACTGGGAAATACAGGCAGCTGCAGCACGATCATCCAGGCATCCTGGAGGAGGAAAGCCAGACGGAACCCCAGAGAGAGCCCTTTTATTTCACATCTTCTGGCCCATAATCCCATGCACTCTGGAGGCTTTCAGCTTCTCAGCCAGTCTGGCCCTTGACTTTACCGTTGCCTCCGACAGCTTCCTCCTACAGCCCCCCCTCCTCCTCCCCAGTGATCTGATCAGCCTTCTCTGTGTCAGTGTGTCCATTCACGTGTTGTTCTTGGCCTCTGTAAGAGTTACTGAATGTGTAGTTGACAGTTAAATTTTATCCCAAACATGGAAGCTGAAGCCCAGTTCAGTCACTGGGGGAGAGTCAGCACTGAGGGAACCTGGGACAGGCTCTGCAGCATGGCAAGAGAAAAATCTTGAGATGTCCTAATTAATTGCCAGAGCCAGAGAATGGGAAAGGGAGAAGGGAGGGTGATCAGAAAATGGAGCCGAGGGCCAAAACCAGTGGTGACTGTTCATATTCCTGAATGTGAGACAGGATAGTAAGAAGCTAGGAGAATTCTTAGGCAAGTGGAATGAGGAAACTGAGACACGAAAATTAAACAAGGTCAGGTTGAGCCATTTACAGCCAGCTGGTGAATTGCAAGACCTTATCTTCTTTAACCAAGGACACTTGAGAACAAATGGTGTACATCTCCCCTCCCTAACGGAGAGTACATGGCCTCCCTGACCGTAAACCACTGGTGACCTGGGAAGAGAGGAATGCTAACGCAAATGGACTGACAACACCAGAACAAAGGGAGCCAGTTTGGAAAGGAGCTGCGGGACCCCTGTCATTACCTGCTCCATCTGCATGTCTGTGCTCCCCCGAGGAATTTCCCCCTCCCAAATTCCCACATTTCCCGTATATATACTCGCTTCTGAAAGCTCAAGGTAAGGTGGATGTTAGGGTTTTAACCCGCCACTTCTCGGACTGCTAGCTCTGATATTAATAAAAGCGCAAGTATAGTCCAATCCCTGTCTCTTGCTTTTTGGCTGAGTGGTAACAGGCAGCACGAGCCCCGGACTCAGTTGCCCTCCAGCTTTAAATGCATGCTGAGATTTTGAATCAACTTCCAGGCCGTCCTTTAGCTCTTATCTGGAGAGAATGGACTGCCACCACAAGCCACCATATCCTGTTTATGCACGAACTTTCCAGGCCGTTGCCCACAACCAATCCAAAAACCCCAGGCACTTCTTTTTTTATGGATTATGCACCTAACCCAGAACTTCTCAATTTACCTCCCACTCTCCTTACCTATAGACAGTGTAAATTCTTTCAAAACGACTTGTCTTTCTTCCCTGCACTTATTGTAGAAAAGAGCTCTGTCGGCCCCAGGACGGTGGCCATGTTTGTCTTCATCCGGCCCTGTGGCTGGGGGTTTAGCCTGCACGCCCCAGGGCCTGGTGCTTTTTCTGGCTAGCACTTGGCCCCAGTAAACCCTTTCAGAAAAACTTTCAGCCTCGAAAGTTATTGTTTAGCAAGCATATGAAGAAGGTAAGGCTTTGGGAACTAATGCCAGCATCTGGCCCAAAGACTGTAACTAGATAGATTTTTAGGTCACCTGCCCTTGGTTATTCGACTTTTGTAGCCTCTCAATTCTTTTTCTTTCTTTTCTTTTTTTTTTTAGGGTTAAGTCCTGGTGTCTAACAGATTTTTTTAGTTATCTGTCAGGTGGGTACTACTGAGCTTTTTAAAAAATAAATTAACTCCAGTTAGATTTTACTCAAATAAAAGAGGGGAACCCTCAAAACCCAGAATTATCTTCTGGAGGGCTACCCCTTATAGTACAGACTTCCCCCACTAGGTGAGAGGTCTAGGAACCCATCTATATCAGTCTGCCAGCTGGTGGTGGTGTGAGAGGCTGCGTTTGGCTTCAGTGAATTTTTTTTGAAGATTCAGCACTTTTGCCCATTTCACGATGAGTGATTTATGAGTGCATCTGTCCACACCTTGCTGAGTGTACAGCAGTTTTTGGACCAAAACGGCATGACCTCCGTGCTCCATCCTCTCTAATCACCCGATCTCACCCCAAGTGACTTTGTTTCCTCAGATGAAAAAAGTCCTCAAAGGGAAACATTTTGCCGATGTGGAAGAAGCAAAAACAAAACAAAACAGAACAAACAAACAGCAGAAGCCCTAAAAAGCATCAAAGTCAAGGAGTTCAAAAACCGTTCTGAGCAGTGGAAAAAACTTTGAAGGTGACTGCAGTTTAAATGCGTAAGAGTAAACACACAACTTTTTAATAAACACATTTTTGGGGGTCCCCCCTCATATATGACTTGCTTCTTTTTGCTTAGAGTATGACCCACGGCCACCTCAGATGGCTTCCTGTTGATTCAGGACTCATAACACAGTGGGTTCCATTTGCCTAACCGGCGCAACCGTACCAGCTCTTCAGTCAGAGGTGAGTAAACTAATGCTCCAGTATATTCTTCGCTGCCTTTTTTCTACCCTGAAACCAATTTAACACCATTCGTGTAAATTGATTATGTCTCAGTAAATGATAAACTGGATCACATACCCTTAAAAAAAAAATCAACCTTATTTAATTACACAAAGAAGAAAGGGGAAAAAAAAGAAAGCAAAACTGCCTAGAGAGTTTACATATATATTTTTAAATATATAATTCATATACCATAAGATGTACCCTTTCAAAGTGTAATTCCGTGGTTTGAGTATAATCACAAGGTTGTGCAACTCTCACCACTGCCTAATTCCAGAATGTTCCAATTACCCCCACAATGGAGAGCAGTTACCCGCAGTCCCACTTCTTCATGGCCTCTGGCAACCACTGACATAGATTTCTTTTTCATGGACCATCCTTTTGATGTATCTAAAGAGTTACGGAGCCCAAGGTCACCTAGATTTTCTCCTCTGCTATCTTTTGGAGTTTTAGAGTTTTACATTTTACATTTAGTTCTATGATCATTTTGAGTTAAGTTTTGCAAAAAGCCTCTATGTTCTTTTTTTGCATGTGGATATTGTGAATGGTTTCCTCTTTGTTGAAAAGGCTCTCCCTCCTTCATTCGGTCACTGTTGACTTTTGTCAAAGATGAATTGACCATCTTTGAGTGGGTCCATTTCTGGGCTCTGTTCTCTTTTATTGATCTGTTTGTTCTTTCACCAAATCACACTCATGGTTACTGTAGCTTTGAACTGTCTTGAAGTCGTGTAATACCAGTCTTTCGGCTTTGTTCTCCTTCTGCAGTGTTCCCGTTAGCATTATTAGGATTCACTGATATTTTTTAAATCCAAAATTGCATTCTATTTCCTTACTTTTTAAAATTATTTTATTTTAAAATACATTTTTTCATGACTGTACATTCCACCTTTCCAGAACCTGCAGGTTTGTTTCCATCTTTGCACTATGTTTTTTCTTATTGTCACTGAGTGATTTTGTGTCCCTCTGCCATTTTTGTGTTCCCATTACTCCCTTCCCATCCACCTTGACAACTTCACCTTCTGTACATCTGTATGTCTGCTTTTATTTTGTTTATTGTGGGTTTTTTAAAGTTCCACATATAAGTGAAATCATACGGTATTTGTCTTTCTCTGACTTGTTTTACTTAGCATAATAGCCGTTAGGTCCACCCATCTTACAGATGGCAAGATTTCATTTTTTATTGTGTAGTAGTCCATGGTGTGTGTATGCCACATCTTCTTTATACATTCTGTTGTTGGACATCCAGATTGCTTCCACATCTCGGCTACTACTAATAATGATGCAATAAACATGAAGGTGCATATATCTTTTCAAATGAGTGTTTTTGTTTTCTTCAGATAAATACTCGGAAGTAGAAATGGTGGAATGTATGGCAGCTCTGTTTTTAATTTTTTGAGGAATCTCCGTACTGTTTTCTGCAGTGGCTGCACTAATTTATAATCCCACCATCAGTGTATAAGGGTCCCTTTTCTCCACGTCCTCACCAGCACTTGTTTGTTGATTTGTTGATGACAGATTCTCACAGGTGTGAGGTGATGTCTCATTGTGGTTTTCATTTGTATTTCCCTGATGATTAGTGATGTCGAACATCTTTTCATGTGTCTATTGGCCGTCTCTATGTCCTCTTGGAGAAGTGTCTATTCAGGCCTTCTGCCAATTTCTTAAGTTGGATTGTTTTTTTTTTATGGTGTGGACAGTCTTCAATAAATGGAGCTGGGAAAACTGGATATCCAGCTGCAAAAGAGTGAAGGTGGACCCTTACCTTACACCTTCACTCAGAGTGGATCAAAGCCCTAAATGTGAGAGCTAAAACTTTAAAAATAGGGGGAAAGCAGCATGACACTGAATTTGGCAATGGTTTCTTGGATATTTTTGATATGCAATATATTTCTTTGAAAAATATTAAAGGTGTCTTATTTTGCTGTTGTGACTAAGGTAAATTAAGATTTAGAAAGTATTGATTGTTGCAGCTTTTATTTTAAAAGTGGTTCTAGGCATATGAAATACGAAGATAATTTAGAGTGTTCTGCTTTTAATGGCATTTATGAGTCCACGGAGAGATGGTATGCAGGCTCTAATAGTAATGCTTAATAAATTCCAAGAGAGAGGGAAGCAAACTTACTACGGAAACACATTTGGAGAGGCATGTAATGTGGAGTCTGCCCAAGAAGGAAACAGGGAGTTTCACAGAAATCTGCATTGAATAAATAAATCCTGTGAACTGTTTTAAATGTGGAGTGGGAGTTAGCCATACTTTATGAATTGAATTGTTTCCCCCACAAAAAAAGATAGTTTGCAGTTCTAATCCCCAGGACCTCAGAATGTGACCTTATTTTGGATGTAGGATTTTTCACCGAGGCAGTCAAGTTAAAATGGGGTCATCAGGGTGGGCTCTAGTCAATATGACTGGTGTCCTTGTAAAAGGGGGACCTTTGGACACAGAGACGCAGAGGGAAGACAACGTGAAGAGACATGTGAGGAAGATAGCCATGGACAGCCGAGGAGAGGGACCTGAAAACAGCTTTCAGAACCAAGGCTGTTGACACCTGTAAACTGGTGAATGTAACCGATTCTGGATTTCTAGCTTCCAGAACTCTGAGACAATATATTTCTGTTGTCGAGTAAAAATAAAAAATAATGAAAATCTAAGCACTTAACCCTAGCATTCTAGGTCATTTACAGTCTGGCCCCTGTAAAATGTCCAACTTTATTAGGCTCTTGCACAACTCTCCATTCCAGCCAGTGGGTTTACTCATTCATTAATCATCACATTTTTATTGTGTGTCAGCCGTGCAAGCCAAGGGCTGGGCAGTGGAGATGAGATGTGACTCTGTCATCCAGTGTCCCTGCTTTTCAGAAACTTTATGCGCTAGGGGGAGAGATGCGAAATGACCAGTTTCACAGTTTGTTGTTTAATTACAACTATGCTTAGAGGTAGAAATGAGATGCACTAAGAGAGCACATAACCGAGAATCTGACCGAGTCTGGGAGAATCAGGGAAGGTCCTCTCAGAAAATAATGTTTGGACTTGAAGGATGAGTAAAGTTAGCGAATGAAAGAACATTCCTTGAAGATGTTTTTGTGTTTTCCCATGTCTGTGTGTTTGTGTACCCTGTGCCATCTGCTTGTACTGCATGCCTTCTTTAAGTGTCCAAATTGTGACTCAAGATCTGGTTCAGATCCTCCCTTCTTCCTGATCATCCGCTCAAGTTCTCTCTCCTCACTGAACACCAGACAATCTATGCATGGCCTCATGATGTTTTTGCAATTCTCACCTTGCCCTGTGACATAAATCTAGAAGTTACCCTTGATTCCAACCTCCATCCAACCCATTGGCAAAGTCATTTTTGTTTTAGTTCCATGTAGAATTTTTTTGGAAAGCAATGATTAGAAGACTTGGCTGAAATAATCTTAATCTTTTTACCTTTTTAAAATTGTAAAACCAAACAGATACAAAAAAAACCCCACATTAACATAAATTACAGGAGATGGGTTATAAAGACAATTTATATTATTATTCATAGCTTAATGAGTTACAAAAAGAATATCCTCATAACCACTACCCAGGTCAAGAAATGGAACTACCCAACAATACCACTGCTGGGTATTTATCCAAAGAAAATAAAATCACTAATTGGAAAAGATACATGCACCCCTATGTTGATTGCAGCATTATTTGCTGTAGCCAAGATATGGAGGCATTCTAGGTGTCCATTGAAAGACATTTAATGGATAAAGGAAATGTATGTATATATGTGTATATATATATATAAAGAGAGTCTGTCCAGAAGGTATCCAGCCAGGTACAATGAAAAATAGACATTTCTTCAAGAAGATACAAGGTCCAAGAAACATTGTACATAGGACAGTGATGCCTCAGTCCCATTCAAAGTAAGCAAATTGGGACCTCATGTAGTTCTCCCAGTCCCCACAGCTGCCCATCTTATTTTCCTGAATCTAATTGATGGTCTGTAATATCTTCCCTTTCAAAGGTTATTTTAGTTTTGGGAAAAGCCTTTCAGGGCGCCAAATCTGAGCTGGTAGGTTGGCTGAGTCACCTGGGTGACTTGATGTTTTGCCAAAAAACTGCATGAGACGTGATGCATGAGAAGGCATGTCATGATGAAGCTGCCAATCACCAGTTGCTCAGGGATTGAACCCACTATATGCCCTAGCTATGGTATTCTGAATCATCACAGTCATTTCTGCAGAGGAATGTTCAAACTTAATGCAAAATTTAATGCAGGTTCATTGCTGTACTTGCTCAGTCATTTTGAATGTGATAGCCACACAGTGCACATGCTCACTCAGAGTTGTCTACCACCCCCGCTGACTAGTACAGTGAAGTCGTCATTGTTCACACATGTGCATTCCAGTCCACCCTCCTTGGCTGCCAGGTTACATCAGTGTCATGCTAACCATTTTCATTATATTAACAATGGCTGGACTTTTTCTGGACAGGCTCTGTGTGTGTGTGTGTGTGTGTGTGTGTGTGTGTGTGATGGAATATTATTCAGCAATACAAAAGAATGAAATCTTGCCATTTGGCGCAACATAGATGGACCTAGAGGGCATTGTTCTAAGTCAAATAAGTCAGAGAAAGACAAATACCATATGATTTCACTTATATGTGGAATCTGAAAAACAAAACAAAACGAATGAACAAAACAGAAACAGACCCATAAATACAGGGAACAAGCTGATGGTTGCCAAAGAGGAGGGATGGGGAGTGGGTGGAAGGAAAAACAATTAGAGGAAAAACTTTCTTTTTAAAATCCTCACCCAAGGATGTGTTTATTGATTTTTAGAGAGAGAAGAAGGGAGAGAGAGAAAGAGAGAAACATCAATCAGCTGCCTCCTGCACACACCCTGACCGGGGATCGAACCCGCTAAGTGCCCTGACCAATAATCGAACCTGCAATGCTTTGGTGTTCAGGACGACACTCCAACAAACTGCACCACTTGGTCAGGGCAAGGAAACAGCTTTTTTTTACAACTGATACATGTAAAATACCTTGAAATCCAAGGTAGAAATAGTGAGTCACAAATGTATATTTCTAACACTTTCAGTAGCTATAAGATTTTTTAGATCGTAGAATGAAAACTTGTCCCCTGGAAATCATTGTTGAGTTTTCAGTACTGTGTTCTAATACAGAAATGCTCTCTAAGTAGGTAGGATCTAGGCTGATCTCCTTCCTATTAAGCCCTAGCGCATGGTAGTTTATTAAAATGAGAGTGTGTACGAGTAGATAGCACTTGTCATGTCATTTACTAATTAATTATTGTGAAGCACTTTCGACTTCATAGCACAGTATAAGTACTGTTGCTAAAGAAACAAAAAAGAAAAGAAATAGAACTTTGCCAGCCACCCCACAGACTCTCCTTTTGCTTTGTTCCAGATATAGTCACATTCCCTCCACTGAAAATATGCACAGTTGTGAACTTTATAGTAACACTTCTTTGGGTTTCTTTAGTTTTATTGCTTAAGTGTGCATCCCTTAACCACAAGAGTTCACATTTCGAGGAGATGGCTCTTCAGCATTAAGAAACATTCCTGGCATGAAAAACTGGCAAGAAGTCTATTTGACTTTTAAAAAGATTTATATGCATCTTAAAGAGTCAGAAAGTATTTGTAATTTCAAGTTTTCTAAAGGAAAGCCTGGGCAGAAGGAAGGATTTGGGGGAAGCTCTCTTTTTCTTTAAGCTCCAGGGAAATTAAAAAAAATTTTTTTTAATGTTTATTTACCCTCATACCCAGGAATAAGATTCACATGGGGCAGACGAGATAAATGTTTAAATTCTTTCCCTTTATTTACCTATTTTCAAGACAATGAATTAACTCCTAATTATCCTCCAAAGTTGACCAATAAATTTTGCTTGTTTTAAGTATCATTAACAACTCGTGTACCTAACCCATTATTGATGAGTTTTGATATATGCAGTTATCCTTAATGCAGTTCAGATTGTCCTCTGGCCATTGAGAGCCTCTTCCAAGTTGGCTACTGTGTGCCTTTCACTAACTGTGGACGTCTCCAGGAGTTACTTTGAGGTCTGGTGTGAGAAAGAGGTACAGGCCACCTTCTACCTTCCCTGCCCTGAAATCATCCATTTCTTCAAAAGCTCTGGTTTCAAGACCACACCTGCATCGCTACTAGTTGATCATTATTTCTAGGCCTTTTTTCAGTCAATCGAGCTAGAATATATATATGTTTATATCTCTCCAGTTTAGGTTAGGCTATGCTCTTATCTCTCATTTTGGTTATCTGAAACTTGTCCTTTAGTATTTTCCAGGAAGAGCCCATGGGGGCAACATTCCCTGAGCTCTTGCATGTTTATAATAGTATGTGCTCTTTTTACTGGACAGTCCGTTTTGCTGGGTATAAACTCCTTGGGTCACATTTTCTTTTCCTTGCGTGTCTTAAGTATATTACTCTAATTTCTTTTGGCATCAAGCTGTTAAAAAAATCTGGAGACATCTTCGTATTTTTTCCTCTTATAGCCACTTGCTTTTTGTGCCCTAGATGCCCAAAGGATTTTTCATCTGAGAGCCTACTAAATTTACTAGGTAGACTATGTCTTGGTAGTAGTTGTTTGGGTCAAGTATTCTTGGGCACGTGGTATGTATGCAGTTTCAAATATTTCTTTCTTAAATTCAGGAACATTTTCTAAAATTTTTTATTTTACATATTTTCTTGATTTATTACATATTTTATATTAAGATATATACCTTTTAAAATATACGCTCTTCTTTTTTTCTTTTTTCTTTTTTTTATTGTTGTTCAAATATAGTTGTCTCCATTTTCTGGCCACTAGTTTCCCTCACTCCACCCACCCCCAACCTCCAACACCCCACCCTCTGTCCTTCCCCGCTTTGGTGTTGCCCATGTGTCCTTTATATGTGTTCTTTGTTGACCCTTCCCTTTCTTTCCCCCATCATCCCCCTCCCCCCCTCACCTCTGGTTACTGTCAGTTTGTTCTTAATTTCAGTGTCTCTGGTTCTATTTTGCTTTCTTGTTTGTTTTGTTGATTAGGTTCCACTTATAGGTGAGATCATATGGTATTTGTCTTTCCCCGCCTGGCTTGTTTCACTGAGCATAATATGCTCTTGATTGTTATATGTGTTCTGTTTACTTGCTTCAGAGACTTATAGACTCTGTATTGGCTCTTCTTTGCCTCTTCCATATTGGTCATTTTCATTCAAATCATTTTGTCCTTGTCTATGATTTCTTTACCGTTAAATTATTTTCCTTCCTTCTATTTCCCTTAAGACATTTTATTCTGTCTTCTAATTTAGTCTTTGATTTTTCCCTTTTATTTTTAGTTATTTACTCATTTCTGAGTTTTTCTAATTTCATTTACTGTGTTGTCCACATTTTGCATGATTTTTTAGCTGATTTTAAAAATCATAATATGAGCTGAGCTGTTTTGTGGGCATATATTTCTGGCATGCTATCATTATGTTATGGAAATATTATCCCACTCCTTTTCTTTTTTTAAATAACAACTTTATATAGGATTTGACCTCAATAATTGTCTAGTGTTTATTTTTATATGAAATTAGTTTTCTGGAAGTTTTAGAAGGAATTATATGGGTAAGGATGGTTTTTCTAACTTCACAGAGTCCCCTCTTTTGTTGTTTTCATATAATATTCAAAAATATGGTAGCTTACTGACTCTGTTCACCTCCCACACTTTTATTTAAACCAAGGATTGGACCAAAGGCCACCAGTTTTTTTAAATAAAGTTTTGTTGGGACACAGCATTGCCTGTTTATTAACATATTCTTTATAGCTTCTTTGCAGCTAAATCAGCAAAGTTGAGGAATTGCAACATGTACTCTACAGTTTACAAGCCAAAAATATTTACTGTCCAGCCGTTTAAGATGCCTGATTTAGACCTTTTTTTTCCCTTTGCCTCTATTCTTGTCTCTAGTTTCTGGTCTGCTCAATTTTGATTTTATTCTTACCAGTGTCTTCTCAGTGTGAGGCACAGTTGTAGAAGTGAGCCCCACCAGCAGGTGGAGCGTTCACGAGGAACCATATTGTTTCAGACCTTAGCACACCTTGCTCACATTTAAAAAACTGTGACAAAGAGACTTCCAGTCAAGATGGAGGTGTAGGTAAACACACCTCATCTCCTCACACAACCACATCAAAATTACAACTAAAATACAGAACAACCATCACTCAGAACCATCAGAAATCGAGTTGGATGGAAGTCCCAACTACAGAATTAAACAAACCACATCCATCCAGACTGGCCTGAAAGGCGGAGGTGCGGAAATGTGGAACAGCTGATTCTACATTCACGTGTAGTGGATAAAAATTCAGGAGGGATATCTCAGGATCAAGGAGTCTCAGCCCTACACCAGACCCTGCAGCCCAGAGTTCCAGTGCCAGGAAGGTAAGACCCCATAACTTATGGCTGCAAAAACCATCAGGAATTAAGTCAATGGAAGAAACTTCCGGAGTCCCAAGCAGTGCCTCTTGAACCTGCCCACGGACTTACTCAGACTCACTCCCTCTGAGCTCCAGCACTGGAGCAACAGCCTGAAAGGCACCAGTGGCATAAAGGGAAGAATTGAAGTGGCTGGCAACAAGGCAAGAGCTGGGAGACAGCTTTCTCCCAGACAGAAAGGTGGCCAAAGACCATTGTTCCTTTTCTGAACCCTTCTCCCACAGAGCCACAGAGCCAGCAGGCAGGTGCCATATCTAAGACTCCATCAACGTGGTTAACAATGTTTGCCCCACCCTGGAGATCCCCTGAGGCTCTAATTTATGGGCCTGCTCAGGCTGTTAACAGTAGCTTTTCCATATGAATGGCTAATCTTGGTTCATGCTTCACAACTTTCTAGATTCTTTCAAACAAGCAACAGCTGGCCTCAGTAAGTCCTCAACCCCTAAACTTCTTGCTAAGTGACTCCCGGCCCAGCACTACGAGCAGCCAGCATAGGTTCACATGTTGACTTTGTCTGGGAAACTCCAAGTCCAGAACAAGTAGCAGTCATCTGCAGATTGCTTTGTAGCTCATGCAGGGTGGCCCCAGGCAGAACACAGGTGGGGGCTGATCTTGGCCTGTACCACCTGGGAAACCTCGGACCCTCCACAACCAGTGGACAGCTGGTTGACCACATAGACCACATAGAAGCACCACCACCCTGCCCCTGTACAGCTAGCTGATCCTCCACAGAAGGTGGAGGTTGGTGGTCAGTGGTCACAGCCAGTCCTTGTAGCTGACTGGCCTGGGTAAATCCTCCCATTGATCTGCCAACAGCAACCAAGGCTCAACTGCAAGAGGAGGGTGTACTCAGCCCACACGAAGGGCATACCTTCAGTTCCCAGCTTGGGTGATAGGAGAGTCTATGTCACTGGGACCCTACAGGATGCCTACTACATTAGGCCATGCTACCAAGATAGGGAGTCATAGCAGCTCTACTTATGCTTAGAAACAAATACAAGAGCCTTCCAAAATGAAGAGACAAAGAACATGACACAAATGAAAGAACAGATCAAACTCCAGAAACAGAGCTAAACAAAATGTAGATAAGCAATCTATCAGATGCAGAGTTCAAAACACTGGTTGTAAGGAGGCTCCAGGAACTTAGTGAGGACCTCAGCAGCATAAGAAAATCCAGACAGAAATGGAGGTTACACTAATTGAAGTATAGAACAGTTTACAGGGAAACAAGAGTAGAATGGATGAAGCCAAGAATCAAATCGACGATTTGGAACATAAGGAAGCAAAAAACAACCAATCAGAACAAGAAGAAAAAAGAATAAAAAAACAAGGATAATGTAAAGGGCTTGTGGGATAATTTCAAGCATTTCAACTTTCACATCATGGGGGTGTCAGAAGGAAAAGAGAAAGAGCAAGGAATTGAAAGTCTATTTGAAAAAATAATGAAAGAAAACTTCCTTAATTTGGTGAAGGCAATAGACATGCAAGTCCAGGAAGCACAGAGAGCCCCAAACAAGATGGGTCCAAGATACATCATAATTAAAATACCAAAGGTTAAATAAAGATAAAGTAGAATCTTGAGAGTGTCAAGAGGAAAGCAGTCATATGGACTGTCAGCCGATTGCTCAAAAGAAACTAGAGGCTAGAAGAGATTGGCAAGAAGTATTCAAAGTGATGAAAAGCAGGGATCTACAGCCAAGATCACTCTACCCAGCGAAGCTATCATTCAGAATTGAAGGGCAGATAAAGAGCTTCCCAGACAAGAAAAAACTAAAGGAGTTCATCATCACCAAACCATTATTGTATGAAATGATAAAGGGGCTTGTTTTAGAAAAAGAAGATCAAAACTATGAATAATAGAATGGCAATAAATACATCTCTATGAACTTGAATCTAAAAAACAAACTAAGCAAACAAGAACACAGACAGAAACATGGATGCAGAGAGCATTTTGATTGTTGCCAGATGGGAGGGGTGTATGGGGGAATGGGTGAAGAGGTGAGGGGATTAAGAAGTACAAATAGGTAGTTACAGAACAGCCATGGGGATGTAAGGTACAGTACAGGAAATGGAGTAGCCAAAGAACTTATATACATACCCATGGACATTTACAGAACTGTGGGGATTTCCTGAGCAAGTGGGGGCTGCTGGCTGGAGGATGGCAAAGGGGGAAAAATTGGGACAACTGTTATAACATAATCAAAATATAATTAAAAATAATATAAGTAAAAAATTGTGGTAAAATATATATAACCTAAACTTTATCATTTTAACTGTTTTAAGGTAGTAATTCAGTGGCATTAAGTATATTCACAATGTTGTGCAACCATCATCGGTATATATATATCCAGAACTTTCCTGTCATCTCAAAGTGGAACCTGTACCCATTAAACAGTTACTCCCCATTTCACCCCTCCCCCATAACCTCTACTCTACTTTCTGTCTCTGTGAATTTGCCTTTCTAGGTACCTCACATAAGTGGAATCATACAGTGTGTGTCCTTCAGTGTCTGCCTTATTCCACTACACATGTTTTAAAGACCATCTGTATTGTAGCATTATCAGAATTTCATTCCTTTTTATGCCTGAATAATATTCCAGTCTATGTATATACCACATTTTTTTGATCTGTTCATCTGTCGATAGGCACTTGGGTTGTTTTCATGTTTCGGCTACTACAATGATGTTGTTACGAACACTGGTATACAAATATCTGAGTCCCTGCTTTCGATTCTTTTGAGTATATGTCTCAGAGTGGAATTGCTCAATTATTAATATAAGGTAATTCTATTTCAACTTTTTGAGAAACTGCTGCAGTGGTTTTTCCATTTTTCCCCATGGCTGTACCATTTTACATTCCCACCAGCAATGCACATGGAACCCAATTTCTCCTCACCCTGCCAGCACTTATTTTTTTCTTGGCTTGTTTTTGTTTTAATAATAGCCATCCCAGTGGGTGTACAGTTGTATCTCATTGTGGTTTTGATTTGTATCTCCCTAATGATGAGTGATTAATGATGAGCATCTTTTAATGTGCTTATTGAGAATTTATGCATCT
Organism: Macrotus californicus; assembly: GCA_007922815.1. Lineage (NCBI taxonomy): Eukaryota > Metazoa > Chordata > Mammalia > Chiroptera > Phyllostomidae > Macrotus > Macrotus californicus. The sequence goes on along the minus strand of VMDR010002229.1, from coordinate 19,083 downwards.
TCTTTGGAGAAATGTCTATTCAATAACTTTGAGTTGCATTTTATTGTTGTTGGGTTGCAGGAAGTCAGTTCTTTCTGTATTTCATATATTAACCCTTTATCGGATATACGATTTGCAAACATTTACTCTCACTGGTAGGTCTCCTTTGGTTATTTTCCTTTTTCCCAATTAATTAGCAATTTATAGGGAGATGCTTAAAGATCATATAAATACCCTCTTCCTCATCAGACTTTCACTTGCTAGTTTAAGCATTAATTAATGATTCTTTTTCAAATCAGTGGCTACTTTTTTGAGTACCTACCGTTGTTCCAGCTACTGCTGGAGGTGCCCAACGTGTATTATTTCTGTGTCACAGATTAGGAAACTGAGGCTGAAGAGGTGAAACAATGGCACAAAGACTCAAAGCCAGCAAGCAGTGGAAGTTGGAAGTAGACTCCAGAACCATCTGCTTCAAGTTCACATGTGAACTACAGGTTGGGAAACAAGTGTTAGTTGGAAACATGGGACTCCAAGCATCATGTCTATTGAGCAAACGGTTTCTGATGTTCCTCCCTTGTGCTTTCCAAACAACCCCCGACTTAGAGAGGGGGTAAGGCAGGCAGACTTCAGGGCTGTGGGCTGGGACAGGCTGGGGTGTGTTCTGCAGTCCGGAGGCAATTCTCCACAGTCAGTACCAGCTAACTCAGACTGATTGCCTGTTTGCAACTTCATGTGCCCTATGTATTTGTAGTGCCCGGCAGGTATGGCTCGGTCAGTAGCTGAGTTCACCGACCCAGAGGCCCAAGCTGTGCTTTCACAGGGCAGGGGATAAGAAGGTCAAGACCTGGTAACCTGGCAGGTTCTGGGTTAAACATCCCCATTCTTCCCTCTTGTGGGGCCTTAGCTGAGGGGACCAGAACACAGGCAGGGTGGGGCCCTAGGGCCGAGAGCCAGAGCCCTGAGTCATAGGAATACGAAAGAGTCAGGGCCAGGGCAAGACACGCTGAGCCAGAAAACCTGGAGGAGGGCCATGATCTGAATGCTGGGAGGAGGGAGAAGTCACCAGATGCAGGCAAGGTCACAGGAGGGGATTACAGTCAGGACTGGAGTGAAGAAGAAGCTGCAGCAGGTCAGGGTCCCACGGGGCTGCTATAGGAGATCCCGAACCTGTGTCCTGACGTCTCCAGTGCTGGAGGCTTGTTCTCCGGGGCTGACAGTGGCCTAAGCCTGGTCGATTGGCCCAGACTGGGGATGGTGAAAGCCAGGCGAGTGCATTAGTTGTGGGAGCCCTCCTGGGTCAGGCTCTGCAGTGGACATTCACCTCTGTAGTCACAATTGAGCAACTCTAACAGGCTCTCCAGGCCTATTCCCGCCTCAGCTACCTGGGCGTTCAGCCTCTGTGTCCTAACAGCTGGAGTCGCCTAGCCCAGCGCCTCATCTGCTGTGATTATTCAGTCAGGCCCCGACCATTTGGATGAAAACTGCCTTCTTCTGGAGCTTTACTCTGAGACTTTCTGTATAGTGGCTCTTTTCTCCTTAAACTCTCTGGAAATCGTTTCAAACTTACAAAAGTTGCAAAAATAAAAGCAGCACAATATAAAAATACAGATTTTCCCCTGAACCGTCTTAAAGTGAGTTAAGTAGACCGTGGTCATTTACTCCCAAATACTTCCCTGTATACTGCATTTTGCCGTGTACAATGTGCACCCACGTTTTTGGCCCAAACTTTCAGGAAAAAAATCTTTCATTTTAATTTTTTAATTCAATTATTTATTTCTTTTTAGAAACAAAACCAGTTGTCATATTCCAGAGTATTATTGTGCATAGGGATATCGTTATCGCTTTCTAGAGTTACACTTTTAGTGCATAAGCACAAATAAAAGAATTAAAAACATTTATAAAGGTATAGAATTAGTACTACCCATGTATAATGTGCATCCTTATTTTTTCCTCAAAAATTTGGCCAGATGTATGCATATCATACATGGCAAAATATGGTAATCATTGCTGTTTTTTCTCCCTTGCAACTGATAAGCAGCGTGTGGAGACCATGCAAATATCGTGTTCTTTACCAAAACTGCCCCCGATTTAGCATCCATTGGTGATTGCTGCCTAGGCCGATCTTCTCAAATAGTGATTTGCTAACTCCAGAACTCCTCTGTGCTTTCTGAGTCCTGCCCTCAGCGTCCTTCTGTGAATGGCAGACCTTGTCCCTTTTATGTATGTATGCACTCACCGTGCAGCCTCATGAATTCCTATTTTTTCCCATGGTTTACAATTCAATACTTAATTATTCTGGTCTTTAAATTGCTCCATATTTGCTAGTGGGAACTCCTTTGACCTTTCTCCTTTTTTAAAAAAAAATTGATTATCGATATTTAGCACTTCCTTACTTTCTTGTATAACAAGGAATTCCAAGCATATCTTGTACCAGCCCTGGACTCAGTCATGCCTCTAAGGAGCCTGATCCTTTTAGTGGTGAAGGTATTCGAGATCAAGTTTGGAGGAGTAGGTGTCCTTATTGCTACAGAAGTGTCCTTGCTTTTTGGCTCTTTTAACGGACAGAACTAGGAAATATATGCATGAATCCCCACATGTATATGTGTGTAGATATTTGCATATTCATAAATATGTGTGACAAAAAACCATGTATATACATATTCACACACGTCTTTTAGAAGTCATGAACTTTCGCTGATACCTCCTCACAGGGTTATTTCTTGCCTTCCTCATTCCATATTTGTATGCCTCTTCCTCCTCAGTGAGACTCCTGGACACCAAGCAGAGCAGTGCGTTTGCTCAATCCTGTGTTACATCTAAAACAGTTTGTTACGTCTACAGTGGTTTCTCGGAGGTTTTCCCCACATCATTACACACAGCAGACCTACTAAAAAGAGTTCAGGATTTGTTTGTAATTCTTCCCGCTCCTCACCACGTCTCTGTCCCCAGCTGAGGGTATGTCATCGAATATTGCTGTGTTCAATTTAGTCGAATTAGTTCTTTATTTTTTCTTTCAGTGTGGTTATAGTACTTATTTGAAATACAACTGGTTTCATTGCTTCAGTTTTCTTGCCGTTTTAATTTGCCTCCTTTCCATTCTTGTTGATTTAATTTTACATTTGGCTATGTGGAATATAACCATACTTTTAAACTGTGCAAAAAGGTGTGTGCTCAGAGGACTCTCATTTCCACCTATTCCCCTCTAACCCTTGTGGATAACCAACTGCATTGTTTTCTGATTTATCCTTTTTGTGTTTTGTTTTGTGATGTTTAGCAGTTATAATATGTATATATTTTCCCTTCTTTCATGCAAAAGATAGCACACTATTACATGCATGGTACCATAAGAAATACATTTGATCTTTGTCCTCTGTTCCTGGCACAGGGCCTTTGAAACCCTTGGAGTTTCCTGAGGGATGGGAGTGTCTTTAGTTACTCATAAGGAGGGCCTCCTCCCCTTTCAAAGAGTTTTATTTATTTGTTTTTGGAGAGGAAGGAAGGGAGGAAGAGAGAGAAGGAAGCATCGATGTGCAAGAGAAACATCGCCTGGTTGCCTCTCGCACACCCCCAGCTGGGCACCTGGCCTGAAACCCAGGCATGTGTCCTGACCGGAAGGGATGACCTTTCACTTTGTGGGACGACACTCAACCCACTGAGACACACCAGTCAGGGCAGGAGCCCCTTTTTGAGCACATCTGAGTTTATGCTAATGAGGTGACAGTGGGGCCCTCAGATAGCCTCAGGATGGGTCATCAGAAAGACCAAGTGATTAGAAGTTTGGAAATTTCAGCCCCACCCATCAACCTCCTGAACCATGAGATCAGTTGAGTTGCCGGGTGGTGACTGTCCCCATGCGATAGGATGGTGGCACATCCCAGTCCATGAGAACAGAGGCTCCTGTGCTTGGGACCCTCTGGACCTCACCCTATGTACCTCTCATCTGGTCCTTCATCTCTATCAGTTTTAATAAACTGGTAAACATAAATGTTTTTCTGAGTTCTGTGAACTACTCTAGCAAATTAATCCAATCTGAGGAAGGGGGTGGGGGAACCTCAAATTTAAAGCCCACTAGGTGGGTCTTACTCGGTTCTTGGCTCAGAATATTGCAAGGGTAATATCAAGACGTTGACTGGGTTCTTACCTGGAGGCTCTAGAAAGAATTCACTTCCAAGGAAATTCAATAACAGAATTCATTTCCTAGGACTGAGGTCCCCATTTTATTGTGGGCTCTCAGTTTCTAATGGCTTCCCCCCATTCCTTGCCAATGGCCCCTCCATCTTCAAACCAGCCACAGTGGGTCAAAAAATTTTTGCTTGGAATCTCTCCAACTTCTGTCAAAAGTAAACAAAGGTGGACACTAGTTAAAGTGTTCAGGACAGGTTTTAATCAGTACCGATGATGCACTAGGGAAAAGAGTCCAATGTGAACTGAACTCAACTTCTATTTGTACGGAGGTGACGGGGTTCTCACAAGGAGAATGTGGTGGAGTGATGGGAATGAGCAGGGGTCGAGTAGCGTCAGGGAAGTGAAAAATTGCAAAGGATCAGCTAGTGTAAGTCCGTTAGGCCAGCCATGCCTGACAGCTGCCAATTACTGAAGTTAGGATTCTACTCTCCCAGAAAGACTGGATTCTACTCTCCAGTACTGGCTGGAACAAATAATTCTTTTGGCAGGCTTGAGCTTTCTTGGGCAGGCACTTCGGGGGGGTGTAGGGTCATCCTAGGGATGTGGCCTTGAGCTGTTGGAAACTATGTTAGTGTTTGTTCAAGTCTTTGTAGACCAAGGTTAATGCCCAGTTCAGAAGAGGCTCAGGGGAGTGTGGCTAGGCCTGACTGGATAATGTCCCTATTGCCATATAACGTCACATAATCATGGGAATAACACCAGGGGGCTAAGTTTATAGGAACCATCTTAAAATTCCCTCCTAGCAATTGTCCTGGTCTGCCCGGGATGAGAGGTCTGAACTGTCTGGGGCTCTGAACAAAGCCACAGCTCACTTAGTCTCCAGTTACCCTGAATGAGAAGAGCCTCAGGGTCCCAGCAGGAACTTTTCTGGCACTTACAGTGTGGGGACAGCGATGGAGGCTACATATAGTGTCTGAGAGAATGATAGGGAGCGGCCTCCCCCATCCATTAACTTGAGTAAAGGACAACTTCTGCGTGGCCAAATCCTGTCTGTGCTTTTGCGCAAGAACGTACACCCACCTCTCGTGGCCTTTAATGCTTGCTTTGGCTTCAGCCTTCTTTGAATGACTTGGTCCTTGCTTTTGGAAGCCACGCCAGTGTGAGTGGCTGGTAGGAGCACAGGTTCTAGGTCGGATGAGTCCAGACTCTGCCGTTTGCAAGCTGTGGCACCTTGAAATTACCTAATGTCTTTGTGTCTTGATTTATTTCTTCCTTTACAAAATGTGAATAATAATACTAGCTACTTCCTGGGATAGCTGGGGGGATAGAACAAAATCATGTCCATGGAGTGCTAATGCATTCCCGGCACATGGTAAATGCCCAACAAATGTTAGCTGTCTGAATTTGTCACTCTGTCTTGCCCATTTGTGGCTCTGTATCCTAAGAGCTTTTTGGCTTTTCTGTGGTCCCTAGTGTTAGTCTCTGGATTCTGTCAGTGCAATGGCTCTTGGTTCCTAAGTGTCCTGTCCTGGAGCTTGCCCTACTCTCATACCTGCTAAGGGTGGAAAGCCTAGAAAGAAATTACCCTGCATGTCAGACATCTGCTTTACGGTACCCAAACAAACCCTGGCCAAGTAGCTCAGCTGGTCAGAGCATCGTCCTGATATGCCAAGGTTGTGGGTTTGCTCCCCAGTTGGGGGACGTACAAGAATCATCCAATGAATGCTTAAGTAAGTGAAACACAAATCGCTATTTCTCTCTCCCGCTCCCTCTCTCAAATCAATAAATAAAAATTTGAAAGTAAAGATACCCAGACAAGAAGCAACCCTCTCAGAAGCTTGCAGGGCACTGTCTGCTTAACTCAGTTCCAATTTCAAGTCTCAAGAAAAGGTATCTCTTCTGTTTACTATTATATAACAAAATATTTCAAAACTTGGTGGCTTATAATAACCATTTTATCTTGATCATGTTTTGGTGAGGCAGGAGAGTGCTTGGTTGGGTGGTGCATGTCCAGTCCACGCTGGGGCAGCTGGGGCTGGAGTGCCCACCTGCGAGATAGCTTCTTCACTCACATATGGAGCACCTGCCCGTGCTCTTTCATCCTCCAGGGCCTTCAGGGTGCTTGGGCTTCTCACAGCACGACTGTCAGACTTCTCACATGGCACTGCCTCCCCTGGAGTGAGCATTTAAAGAGGCCCACGTAGAAGCTGCAAGGCCTCTTATGAACTATGCTCAAAGTTCGAGAACGTCATTTCTGCTGCATTCTTTTGGACAAACAAGCCTACAAAGCCCAGTTGGTTTCTAGGGGAGGGAAATTAGATTCTACCTTTCAGTGGGAGGAGTAGCAAAGAATGTGTATGATCTTTAATCCACCACAGCCTCTCATGAGTGGAAGCTAAATCTCACCTGGAACCCTGCTGCAGTGAGGTCTGGGAAATGTAATTTTAGGATTTCTAGTCCCTGCAGCAATAAGGACAATGGGGCCCTGGAAGGAGGGTGAGGCAGTCAGTTTCCTGTATGCACCATGGGCTCTTGGTATTCAGTCACGTCTTAGTAATCAGATCCTGTAACCAGCTTCCCTTCGTCCTCGGCACAGCATCCTTGAGTCCAAAAGGTAATTGGGAGCAGTCATTCCCTCAGTCCAGCCTGCCCTCTAGATCATGGTTTCATTTTTTTTTTTTTTTTTACTGAAACTCACAACAACAACAACAAAAAAACAAAAAACCATCTTATATTATTAGTACATGGACATGTATATGTGTAATTGAAACAAAAATTCCATGAAACAATCCTTATCTTTACCATGTGTGATGTCCTTTCATAATTTTCTCTTCTATTGTATTCTATTTGTATTGTATTTGATTTCTTTGAGACAAAAATGCTGGTTGTGTCACCACTAAATTAATTTCATGACTCACTAGTGAGTTACCACCCATATTTGAGAAGACTTGCATCTCTACATTTCAATACAGAGTCAAAAACTGAAAAGAAAGAAGTGAGTCAACAAGAAAAAATTATGTAAGAACAAAAAAATGTCCTCAAAGTAAATGTACTGAATTCAACAAAAGCGTAGCAGAGTATGTCATGGTTTTACAATTACTCATTCCCTTCCTTACAAGGCGGTTACACTTACCACCGTCACTAAGTTCCACTGTGACGCTTAGTTAGCTATGTGACTTCTTGGCCTTTGGCATGGGAGCAGGCACGGCTCATATCACGTCTGAGCGGACACTGTAAATGCCACTGCGTGTTTTGGCTCAATCTCTAGCACTTCTGCCCTCTGCTATGGGGCCAGTATGTTCCAGACAGGTCTGTTCCTTCGGCCTGCGTCTGAGTGAGGAAGTACATGGAGCCAGAGTGCAGCCTACCCTCAGCCTCCCAGTCACGTGAGAAACAAATATTTGTTGTTATAAGCCACTGAGACTCAATGTTGTTTGTAACTGCAGCAAAAGCTGACTAATTTAAGAGGTGACTTCATGAAAAACAAACAAAAACACAAAGCACTTTTGAACACTTAAACAGTGCAGAAGTATATACAGCAAAACATGCCGTTCCCCTTGGCCCACTCCCTGCTCCTTCAGGAGTCACCTTCGATGGCATTTTGGGGCATATTCTTTCAGAGAAGGACACTTTTAAATGGCTGTTTTCTCATTTTAATGTGATAAAATTAGTATATAATTTTTCATAAATAAAGCTTTATTGAAACACAGCAAGGCCTATTGCTTGTTTATTGCTTACGGCTGCCGTCACACTAACACAACAGAGCTGAGTGTGGTGGCAACAGGGACTGTGATGCTGAACGTATTTACTCTCTGGCTCTTCACAGAAATAGTTTGCTGACCCGGATGTAGGTCTACTAATTGTTAACATTTAGCATTTTGTCACGTTTGTTTTATTTCCCTCTCTCTTAAAAAAATTTCTTTTTATTGATTTTAGAGAGTAGGAAGGGAGGGAAAGAAGGAGAGAAACATAGATGTGAGAGAGGAATATCAGTTGCCTCCCACATGCACCCTCCCGGGGACTGAACCCGAAACCCAGGCATGTGCCCTGACCAGGAATTGAACCTACGAGCTTTCAGTCTGCAGGACGACACTCGAACAACTGAACTACACTGGCCAGCACTTATTTCCTTCTCTTTTATATACGGATTTTTTCCCAAAGTACTTAAAATGAACTGTAGATATCATGACACTTTCATCTCTATGTACTTCAGTATATACGTGTCTCCTAAGAATGTGTGCTTCTCTCCTTAAACAGCATTATAATTATCACACCCAAAGCATTTAACGTTAATACAGTTCTATTATTTAATAATTAAACTTCCCTAAAATTGCCTTGAAAATGCCCTTCAGAGCCTTTTCCTTCTCAGTGCAGTATGTAATAGAGATTTTAAATGCATTTAGTTATCATGTCTCTTCAGTTGCCTTTAATTTTAGAACATTTCCTCATTTTTTTAGACTCTCATGAAACAAATATTTTTGACGAGTCCAGGGCAGCCTCTCCATGTGGATTTTTCTGTGTTGCCCCCAGTATTAGATTCAAGTTAGCCATTTTGGCAACAATTCTACATAGGTGATTATCAGGAGGCTCATAATGTCACTTTGCCCAATTATTTGTGATGTTTTGTCACCTGTTTATATATTGTCTGCCAAATTTCTCTGCTGTAATGGTCATTTCCCCCCTTTGTAATGAATAGGTGATCTGTGAGCTTGTGAATAATATATTTCTCAACAACTTTTGCCCTGAGGTTTTAGGCTCCATGGATGATTCTTTCCTGAATCAATTTGGTCATGGAAGATGTAAATAGCCATCAATATTTTTTCAAATTACCCTCAAGTGATTTTAAAGTACTGCTGGGGTTGGGAGGCACTAGGCCAATGCTTCTCAATCTGTGTTTACAGATCCCCTGGGGATCTTATTAAAATGCAAATCTGGATTCAGCAGAAGTGGGATGAAGGTGAGACTGAGCATTTCTAACAAGTTCCCAGGTGCTGCTGGTGCTGCTGGTCCTCGTGGACCACACTGCATCAAGGGATCAGTCTAGAATCCAGACAACACCTACAATTCATTCTAGATGCAATACCTGTCTTCCCTAATTTGGTTTTATCTAGTCTATCAGTCGAGATTCTCAGTTACAAACATCAGAGCACATTCTAGCTATTCTGCACAGAAAAAGCATTTATTAATGGACATTAGGGAGCACTTAGAAACTCTCGGAGCTGATCTCCCAGGAACAGTCACCAGACCATGTTGTAAAGCTGACCTAAGGAGGGAACCAGTACTTCTCTGCCGGGCACTGAGCCCATCTGCACTGATGCCAGGGATGCAAACCAACTGTACCCACAGCTGCCACCAGCACCAATGCCACACATGCCTGGAACTCAACCTTAGAGCTACTGCCAGTCCCCGAAGCCATTGTCATTGTCTCCTTCATCAGCAAGCACCACACAGCGACCAGTTTATCACGTTGTTTATTTCTGAAGTTTCACACATGTATGTTGGATTGCTGGAGCCTAAGTCACATCCCTATTCCTTAGCTGCAAGGGAGGCTGGGAAATCACATTTTTCGGGCCTCTCTTTTGGGGGATGGTGAAGGAGCAAGATTAATAAGGCAGAAAATGCTTCAGCCATGGTTGGTATGACTCAGTGGATCGAGCGCTGGCCTGCAAACCAAAAGATCACCAGTTTGATTCCCAGTTAGGGCACATGCCTGAGTTGTGGGCCAGGTCCCCAGTAGGGGGTGCTTGAGAGGCAACCACATGTCGATGTTTCTCTCCCTATCTTTCTCCCTCCCTTCCTCTCTCTGTAAAGAATAAATAAATAAAATCTTAAAAAAAATAAGGACTGCAATGGGTTGAACCATATCAAGAATATAGTAACCTAAGCATTAATAATACTAAGAAACAAACGTAAAAGGTCATCTTTAGACATTTCTAGGATACCAAAACATTTTGAACATTTGGTAAAGGAAGGAAGGAATTAGCATTTATTCTGCCTTTTCTTCTATAATTTAGGATACCCACATGTTTGATGAAATAAAGTTTTTATTTTATTTATTTTTTGAATTTGTATAAGAGTTTATTTGAACCAAACTGACAACATATACCAAGGAGCAAGCTTCAGATGTTTTCAAGAAAGTTCTTCTTTTAAAAGAATGACAGCAAAGGAATGATAAGATTAGGAAAAATCTCTATTTGCAATCTCTAATGAAATAATAAATTCAGTCAGTCAGTCAGTCATCAATGACTGACTAAAACATTAGGTGGAATGTTGATGGGAACTTTGTAATGGATACACCAAGTTGACCCCACTGGTCAGTCTTCACATTGTGCAGAGGATGAACAAATGTTCTGGCCTTTTGCTATGAAACAATAAGAAGCATAGCATCCCCAATGAAATACTCTTGCCCCCACATGACCTCCCTTCAAAAAAAAGGGTTGTGTTAATTTAACCAAGCATCTGTTTGGAATATCAGAAAATATGGAAGCTAGAGAAATGTGTTAAATATCATAAGGATGGAATCAACAAAATTCAGTTTATGGGAAATTTATAGGAGCAATAAGTTAAGACATATATCAACCAAGACCTACTTTGCATTCTGATTTTAACAGATCAATATAATTTCAAACCATCAGGGAAAATTGGTATAAACAAAATGGTGGAAGACATGAACATATTATTGTTAATGTTGTTCGGTGTAATAATGGAATTGTGCTTATGTTGCTCTTTAATTCTTATCAGTTAGAAATACATGCTAACTATGTGTAGATTAAATAATAGATTAAAATAGTTCAGGAAGAAAGTGGGGGTAGGGAATAGATGCATGGAATAAGAATGGCAAAATGTGATCATTGTTGGAGCTGGGTGCTGGGACATGGGATACATTGTACTCTTCTCTTCCGTGTTTAAATTTTCATAGTAAGAAGCTAAATAAAGTAAAAGACTTACACTTTGACTCTGTATTTCTGCTCCCAAGGGTGCATTCTTAGAAAATAATCTAAAATATAGGAAAAATTGAGATAAAGCTAAGATGGAAGCCTCGATAAACCCAGCTTGCCCCATGCACAACCACATCAAAATTACAACTAAACTACAGGACAACTGTTATTCAGAATCACCAGAAATCAAGCTGAATGGAAGTCCTACAACTATGGAATTAAAGAAGAAATCATATCGAGACTGGTAGGATGGGCAGAGATGCAGAATGGCCTGGTTCCACAACCATGTGTGGCAGGTAAAACTCAGCAGGGATATCTCGGGGGCAAGGGGTCCCAGCCTCAGACCAGGCCCCCCCAGCCCAGGGTTCTGGTACCAGGAAGATAACTCCCCATAACTTCTGGCTGTAAAAACAGTGGAGGTTGAGGATATGGAAGATAGAAGCTTCTGGATTCCCAGGCAGTTCTTAAAGAGCCGATGCACAGACTCACTCAAACGCACTCCCTCTGATTTCCGGCACCAGGGCAACAGCTGGAAAGGCACCAGAGGCATCCAGGAAGGAACTGAATTGTCTGGCATCAGGGTGAGAGCTGGGGGGCATCTTTCTCCCAGACAGAAGTGCTGGCAGAGGCCACTGGTTCTTTTCTGAGCTCTCTCCCCCACAGAACAGGCAGGTGGGCCCCATATCTGAAACTCCATCAACCTGGCTCACACTGTTTGCCTCACCCTGGAGATTTCCTAAGGCTCTGTGCTGTCCAGCTTTTGGATGCAACCAAGCTGTTTCCAGTGTCTTTTCCATATGAATGGCTTGTCTTGGCTCATGCTTCAGATTTTCCCAAATCCTCTCAAACAAGCAGCATCTGGCCTCAGCAAGCCCAATCCCTTTTGCTAAGTGGCCCCAGGCCTGGCATAAGTAGCAGTTGGCCTCAATTCACAGCTTGGTCTTTCTTGGGCACCTCCAAGCCCAGCACAAATAACAGCCATCTGCACATCATTTTGTAGCTTATGTCAGTAGTCTCAGACAGAACACAGGTGGTAGCTTACCTTGGCCTGTACCTTCTGGGAGGCCAGAGCCAGTGTACCCAATGGAGAGCTATAGACCATGTCAGAGCACCACTACTCAACCAAAACTCCAGAAAAAGGACTAAACAAAATGGAGACAAACAATCTACTAGATGCAATGTTCAAAACACTGGTTATAAGGGAGCTGAATGAACTTACAGGAAGAATAGATGAACTTAGAATGTGCTTAAAAGAGGCTGTGGAAACCATAAAAAAAGAGCCAGTCAGAAATGAAGGATACATGAATTGAAATGAAGAATAATTTACAGGGAATCAACAGTAGAATGTATGAAGCCAAGAACTATATTAGTGATTTGGAATATAAGGAAGAAAAAAACACCCAATCAGAACAGCAAGAAGAAAGAATCCAAAAAAAAAATGAGGGTAGTGTAAGGAGCCTCTGGGACAACTTGAAGTATACCACCATTTGCATCATGGGGGTGGGTGCCAGAAGGAGAAAAGAGAGGGGAAGAAATTGAAAACCTATTTGAAAAAATAATGACAGAAAACTTCCTTAACTTGGTGAAGGAAACAGACATACAAGCCCAGGAGTTGCAGAGAATCCCAAACAAGATGAACCCAAAGAGGCCCACAAAGAGAGAACCATAAAAGCATCAAGAAAAAAGCAGTTAGTTACCTACAAGAGAGTTCTCATAAGACTGTCAGATGATTTCTCAAAATAAATTTTGCAGGCTAGAAGGGAATGGCAAGAAATATTTAAAGTGATGAAAAGCAAAGACCTACCACCAAGATTAGTCTATCCAGCAAAACTATCATTTAGAATTGAAGGACAGATGAAGAGCTTCTTAGATAAGAAAAAGCTGAAGGAGTTCATCATCACCAAACCAGTATTATATGAAATGTTAAAGAGTCTTCTTTAAGAAGAACAAAAATATAAACAGTAAAATGACAATAAATACATATCTATCAACAGTTGAATCTGAAAAACAAAATAAGCAAGCAGAACAGAAACAGAATCATAGATACAAGAACGTTTTGGCAGTTGCCAGATGGAAGAGGGTGAGGGGAATGGGTGAGGAGGTGAGAGGATTAAGAAATACAAAGTGGTAGTTACCGAATAGTCATGGGGTTGTAAAGTGCAGCACAAAGAATATAGTAGCCAAAGAACACATATGCATGACTCATGGACGTGGACAACAGTGTGGGGATTGCCTGAGGGAGTGGGGAGGGTTTGGGTGGAGCGGGGCAAAGGGAGAAAAATTTGGACAACTATAATAGCATGATCAATAAAATATAATTAAAAAAATAAAATAAAATGTAGGAAAAACCTTTAAGCGTAAAGATACCAATCCCACCAATATTATGGGTGCCAAAATGAAGAACAACCTAAACAGGGGAACGATTTTGTAAAGTAGTTATGTTTTTCATGGGATTATAACGTGGCTGTTAGAAACAGATGTTTATGAGGAGTTGTAATCATATGACAAAGTGCTTATGTTAAAATATCAAGTGCAAAAAATTAGGTCACAGGGTTTTATATAAATCAGTATATAAGCCAGCTTTTGCCATGTAACAGTTCCAGATTTAGTCAGTTAAGCAATAAGCACTTATTATTTCCCTTGTTTTGTGTATCTGGATGTTTCGTGGCTGGGTCTGGATAGTCTGGAATGACCTCACTCACATGACTGGTGATTGCCAGGCTAATTGGTATAATTGCCTCATCTGGGACAGTTTATCTCTGTTGCATGTGATCTCTCATCTTCCAAAAGGCTTCTCATAGCAGTGTCATGGTTCCAAAGAGCAGCAAAAACAAGCATCAAGGTACAAACACTTTTCAAGCCTGTGCTTGTCTCACATTGGCCAGTGTCCCATTGGCCAAAGCAAGTCAGGATAACCAAGCCCAGAGTCAGGATGGGAGGGCATTAGACAATAGCTTGGGTAGAGCAGTGATTTTTTTTTTCAACCTTTTTCATCTTGTGGCACACATAAACTAATTACTAAAATTCTGCAGCACGTCCAAATATATATATTTTTGCTGCTCTGACAAAAAGAGATAGGTATAATATTGATTCAGTCACACAAGACGGCTCTTGTTGTGTTGGCTGTTGGCATTTTTTAAATTTGACAGTCTAAGGGAAAGGAGGTCAGTGCCCTGATTAAATAGTCAGGTACTGAGTGTTTTAAGAATTCTTGTGAAACACCGGTTGAAAATTGCTGGGATAGAGGAAAGCGTGAGCAAACCAGAGCCCTGTACTGCAAGAATCTACTTCAAATATGTTCTTATTTATGATTTTTAATAACTACCTTAATAAGGCCAAAGGAATTATCAAAATGTTTTTTTAATTAATGTTAATTAATTTATTTTTAATTACAGTTTACTTTCAATATTATTTTGTATTAGTTTCAGGTTTACAGCATAGTGGTTAGACTATCATATACTTTACAAAGTGATCCCCTCAATATTTCCAGGACCTACCTGGCACTATACATATTGTAGTTATTATAATATTATTGTCTATATTTCTTGTGCTGTACTTTATATCCTCATGACCGTTCTGTAACTACCAATCTGTACTTCTTATCCCTTCACCTCTTTTAGCCAGTCCCCCCGACTATCAGAGAACAGACTGATCATCTGCTGGCAACGATCATTCTGTTCTCTGTGTCTATGAGTCTGGTTCAGTGTTGTTTGTTCGTTTGTTTTTGTTCTTTAGATTCCACATATAAGTGAAGTCAAAATGTTATTAGTGATTGTCTCTGAGATATTTTTCATTTTAATACTTTGCTGGGCATTTTAAACTATTTATGGTAAGTATATATATATTTTAGCATTAGAAAAAAATAAAGTTAGAAGGAAGAGAGAGAAAGAGGAAGAGGGGGGGAGAGAGAGAGAGAGAAAGAGAGAGGGAGGGAAACAAGGAAGGGAGGGAAAGAGGGAAGGAGAGGGGAAAGGAAGAACTCCTGATTATAGTCGGAAGGCTGGTTGTTTTCCAGGGGCTGAATTTTCCAGAAGAGTGGAGCTGGGAAGTGCAATCAAATCTAAGTGTCCCCTTTCTTCTTGCTCACTCACTCCTGGGTTGTTAGATGTGCAGAGGGCCACCAACCGCACCCAGTCCAGTTCTTGTCTCCAGCTTCCACTTAAAGAGACTTCTGCTCAGAGCTTCTATGTGTTGGGGCTTTGGTGTCCCCCAGAGCTTTGAATGGACTTACTCCAATCCAAGCTCCGAGGCTGGAGAGCTGTGCTGATGATAAAAGAATCCTTTCGTATGGAGCTGAGTGTGTGGCAGATGCACCTCTTCTTCTATAAAGTTCCCTCCCAAAACATCACTTTAAATCCAGTTGCCAACCTTATTATACCTTTGTTGGGACAAGGACTTGAGATTCAAGTAACTACTTCTCAGAAAAGTTATAAATTCTGCATTTGGTCTATCCTTAGAATTTCTCAACCTCAGAGCCACACACATTTTGGGCTGGATAATTCTTTGTTGTGAGGGCTATCCTGTGCATTGTAGGATGTTTTGCAGCATCCCTGGCCTCTAGTGACTATATGGTTCAACCTTCCCCTTCCCCAGTTGACAACCAAATGTGTCCCCAGACATTTCCCATTGCCAAATGTTTCCTCAGGGTGGTTATGGCCAAATCATTACAGGTTAAGAATCACCTGGCTACTGAAAGTATGGCTCATGGAATAGCAGCATATTTATCACCAGGAAACTTGCTAGAAATGTTAACAATCAGTCCCCACCCCAGACCTGCTGAATCAGATTCTGCATTTTAACCCATTGTGATTTATATGCTCATTAAGATAAGAGGGCTGTGACTTTGGTATGGACACATAAGACAATATATAGATGATGTGTTATGTACCTCTGAAATGTATATAATTTTATTAACCAATGTCACCTGCATACATTCAATAAGAAAGAAAAAAGATGACAGGCCTGGTCTAGCACACCTTGTAGAGGTAGCTTCTAATGTATTTTGGTGACGCAGGTAAAAGTGACATTTTTAACATAAAACAAAAAAATATCAAAGCCAAGGTCTGGCCCCCTTGACACCATGTTCTTCTGTACTGCCCCTTAACTCAGGGCCTGCACTAGAACGTCCATGAACTTTCTCAGTACACATGGGTCTGGGCCCCAGACTCTCTGATTCTATGGGTCCAGAATGGAGGTCTAGGGTCTGTGTATTTTGAAATGTCTCTCCAGGTGATGTGCTCCCAGTTAAGAACCCTTGATCTGACAGTACTGGGGACTTAGCTGCCTCATACCCGATCAATTATTCAAACTGCAAAATCTCCTGAGATGAGTAATTGGATTAAAAAAAAGAACCATGGCCCTATTTGAGAAGTACAAGGGAAATAGGGTCACATTTGGATTCTGGAGGTGGACTCTATTCTGTGGACTCCAAATCTGGAGGACTGTGGTCTCTGGAAATGGCCAGTTGCTGAGTCCACCCCCCCCTCTTGCCAGGAGCTGCCCTTACTTTGATCTCACCCTGCATGGCACACGCCCTGCTGCAAATCTGATCACCAAGCTCAGAGGTAGCTTTCCTTTCAAGAATACCCACGCTTGCTTATTTTCCTCTGTGGCCTCAAACAAGAATGGCTGGAAAAAGTGACAGGGCAGGGTTTCTTGGAAAGCAATCTGGCCTGCATCAGCATTAATGATTAAAATGTGTCCTCATGTGGTTATTCCCAACAGAAAGCACATTCCTAAACTGTTGTAACTCATCGTTTAGAGATTCTGCAGTTACTTTCCTCAGTTCTTGAGGTTTAAATCCTTTTCGCCCTGGAGAATCAGGCCCAGACACCACTGACTACAGGGTTCTATAAGAAGTCCTATAGAATATCTATCTATCTATCTATCTATCTATCTATCTATCTATCTATCTATCTATCTATCTATCTACCTATCAAATACCTATCATCTCTCTCTCCTTTATCTATCATCACATCATCTCTCTATTATCATCTAGATATAGATAGATAGTTATAGAGGTATTTCTATTACAAAGAAATATAACATCGACTTAGAAAAGTTTGGAACATAATGAAGCTTTTACGATGCTGTTAAAGTTTAGTGGCTAGGACCTTCTCGAAGTTGTCAGGGTAACCTAGAAAAGGCCAAGAACAGGCTGCTCTGTAGAATATTAGAAAACTTGACTGGCTCTATTGTGCTCTCAAGGCCATGGAAGCAGGCCATAAAACATTTCAGGCCCAGTCCAAGGAATGCACTTTCCTAGAATCTACAGTGTCCTCCATTTTCCTACATAAGCTGATTTTTTTCCTTCACAAAGAACTACAAAATTAACTAGCTTCAGTGTGATGAACTTCTAACTTAAGGCTAAAGATTCACCAGTTTGAGCCCAGCTCATCGTTCCCATTTTTGTCTCAACTTTAAATTTATGAGACCCGTTTCTTCTCACTGATCAGTACTTTCATTTGCATATTTTCTATTCAATTGAATATTTAAGTAATGACGACAATTGCTACACCGATAATGAGGACAATTGGTGATTACTGAAGTGGGACTGTTGGCAGCTACACAGCGTCCCAAGAGTTAGCCCGAAATCATCCTGAGTTAGTGGCGAGTTAAAAGTTCAAATTTGGCCTTTGAAAAGTGCGCGGGGAAAGTAAAGGGATGGAAAAAGATATTTCATGCAAATGGAAACAAACAAACAAGAAACTGGGGTAGCAACGCACATATCAGACAAAATTGACTTTAATAAGACAGCGGTGTCCAACCCGTGGACCCACGAGCCCCATGTGGCCCAGGGTGGCTATACATGCAGCCCAACACAAAATCATAAATTTACTTAAAACATTACGAGATTTTGTTTGTGATTACATGTTGTAATGTCACGTAAAATAAACAGACATATACTCTCGCTATTTATATGCATGCATGGCTTCAGTTTTACAGTGGAGCGCGGCTTCCAGTGTGTCATCTTCCGAGCCCAGGCAGCAGAACTGACACCATCAGATGTTGCATGTGCTCGTGGTGACTTAGCGAGGCAGAGATTATCAATAATATTTCAACCTCCCATTGCAACGTTAGGTATTTAATGTCATTTAGAAGTCAGGTAAGCATTCTTATTTGATCATTAAAGGTACTTCCACACCTTGGTGGCACCTCACACATCGCCTGCCACACTTTACAATCAGCCGATCCGCCTCGCCCTGCGTCGGCAGCCGAGAGGGCTGTGGAAGGAACCAAACCTTGCTTTCTATTTTCCTGTCAATTGATTTTCATAATCAAAGTAAATAAAGACCCTTATCTATTATTATTTTTTAATCCCAGCATGGCTTCTACAATGTCTCAAAAGAAAAAAGAACTCCCAAAAAGAAAAATTGTGGATGAAGGAAGATTGTTCAATGAAAAGTGGACAGAGGACTACTTTTTTGTCGAGGCAAATGGTAAGGCACTCTGCTTAATTTGTAGGGAATTTGCGCAAGTTTTCAAAGACTATAATTTAAAAAGGCATTATATGCAAAAAAAAAACATGCTGTCAAATTTGATGTGTATGAAGGATTGTTTTGTAAGGACAAAATAGCAGAACTAAAAAAAAGTCTGTCTTCTCAACAAATTTTTTTCAAAAAGTTACAACTTAGGCAGATTCCATTGTAAAAGTTAGTTATGTGGTAGCTTTTACTGATGGTGAGTTTATTAAGCAATGCATAGAAAGCCTGGCAGATGTAATTTGCCCTGAAAAAAAGGGGGATATTTCTAAAATCAGTTTCTCACCAGACTACAGCCAGGAGAACTGAAGAAACTGGAAAATCTACTGAAAGAAGTCTGGAGAGCAAAGCTGCTAATTTTAGATTTCATGCTTTGGCGATGGGTGCTAGCACTGACGCTACAGCTACGACTTAACCTACCATTTTTATTGGCGGTGTTGATGATGAATATAGTGTCACTGAAGAAATGGCTTCTTTAGTGCCATTGAAAGACACAACTAAATCAAGAGGTTTGTATGAAGCAGTAAAAAAATATGTTACGCGATTTTCTTTGTCCATTG